>OZ005649.1:135785687-135900451 GCA_963930645.1 Salticus scenicus
AATGAATTTGTCTATTTGCTACAAATTCCTGAATAGTGTTGGTTTTTGAAAGTGTCACGAGTTTCTTCAAATGGGCATGGGCACCAACAAAGTTGCGTCCGTTGTCAGAATAAATGTCAGTAGGATAGCCTCGACGCGCTATGAATCTTTGTAGGGCATATAAAAAATGTTCAGTTGCTAAGTTCGTGACTAATTCGAGATGAATTGCCTTGGTGCTCATGCAGATGAATAGACAAATATAGGACTTAAATTTTGTTTTTGTTCGTTTATGTTCACACTTTGTTTGAATAGGGCCTGCATAATCAAGGCCAACATGTTGAAATGGTCTACAAGGGTTGACTCTTGCACTGGGAAGGTCACCCATCATTTGTTGAATTGGGGTCGGTTGGACTTTGGCACATGTGACACATTTACGAAGCTCCTTTTTCACAGTGGATCTACCATCAGGAATCCAGTAAGACTGGCGAATGAGATTTAATACTAGGTCGACACCTCCATGAAGACTATACGTGTGAAAATGTCTTATTAATGTCGATGTAAAAGGGTGATTTTTAGGTATGAGTATTGGATGTTTAGTATCATAGGGCAGAGTGATGTTTTTATCAATTCGACCTCCCACTCTCAATAGATTTTCGGAATCAAGAAATACATGGAGATTTTTTAATTTACTGCTGTTTGCCACGGGTTGGCCGCGCTGCAAAAGGGCGATTTCTGAAGCAAAGGACCTTTGTTGGACGAATTTAATAACAATTTTTCTAGCTTCTGAAATTTCTTGTACTGAGACTGGTCCTTTCAATTTTGTAGCATTTCTAATATTATTTATAAATCGCTTCATAAATGCAATTACACGAAAAAGTTTATTACTTGATGAAAATTTTGAAACCAAATCCTCTATAACGGATTCTTGCTTTGGAATTGACTCTATTAGTCCAGGAATTCCCACAATTGTACATGGGACTGAGGTAGCAACCTTGGACTCATGATCTGAGACCGGAATCTTTGACCAATCAGGTCCAGACCACCACAAGTTAAAGTGGTGTAATTTGTCGGGTAACAGCCCACGGGTTGCACAGTCTGCTGGGTTAAGTTTGCTTGGTAAGTGATGCCATGATGTGGGGTCTGTGAGAGCCCTAATTTTGGTTACTCGGTGTAGGACATATGTGTTGCCCTTTAAGGGTGGATTTAAGATCCAACTACGGGCGATTGTTGAGTCTGTCCATAGGAGAATGTCCTCAACCTGATAATCCAGCGAGCTCTGGACGACTGCCAAAAGTTCCGAGAGTAATACAGCCGCGCATAGCTCCAACCTAGGCAAGGTAATGGGTTTTAAAGGAGCTACACGGGTTTTAGCTGCAATCAATTTTAAAGATGAGTTCTGACTTGGGCGTATATAAATTACGGCAGCATATGCCTTTGTTGACGCATCACAAAATCCCAGAATCTGGAAAATAGGTTCAGACTTCAGGTCTAAAAATCTGGGTACTGACATGGCCTTAAAGGAAGCAATTTTTTCATAAAATTCGTTCCACCTGGTTTGAATGTCTGGTGGTAAAGGATCATCCCAACCAAGTTTTAGCTTCCAAACATCTTGTAGAAGCAATTTTAAAAGAATAGTGGCAGGGGATAACAGACCCAAAGGGTCGAAGATGCGTGCAATTACGGACAATAATTGTCGTTTAGTTTTAACGTTTTCTTCTGTGTTGACGCCAACCTGCAGTGTATCCGATGTTAAATTCCAGTTTAGTCCTAAAATACGTTGGGATTGATCGGGGTTTAAGGATAATTCCTGATTTGTTGATTTTAAAGGTTCTGGGACCTGAACTAGAGCTTCCACATAATTTGAAGCCCATTTTCGCAGCTTGAAGCCCCCAGCATTAAATAATGCCTGAAGGTCTGTGACCAATGATTGAGCGGCTTCGATTGTTTCAGCACCTCCAAGGAAATCGTCCATATACAGGTTGTTGCGGGCAGCCTGCACAGCTACGGGAAAATTGGGTTCTTCATCGTTTAATAGCTGTAATATGGTACGCAGGGCTAAAAATGGAGCACAGGCTGTGCCATAAGTAACAGTGTTCAATTTATACACTCTGAGTGGATCTGAAACATTGGCCCTCCAAAATATTCTTTGAAAGTCTGTATCAGGCTCTGCGACTAGAACTTGCCTAAACATTTTCTCGATATCACTCGAGAGGGCGACTTTATTTAAACGAAATCTAATTAGATTGCTAAAAATACTGGATTGGAGTTTTGGCCCTTTGTACAAATAGGAGTTCAGGGATTTGCCATTTGTAGTTAAGGCCGACGCATTGAACACTACCCGTAGTTTTGTAGTGCTACTATTTTCATTTATAACTCCATGATGGGGCATATAATAATTGGGTTGGCGATTAAGCTCTTCAGCCCTTAGTAAAGTCATATGACCTAGATCGGAGTACTCACACATAAACTGAGCATACTCCTTTTTTAGTTAGGGATTCTGCGCAAATCGATTTTCCAGTTTCTTAAACATTTTTAGTGCACAGTTGGCACTTTCCCCCAAATCTATCTCATCATGGAGGGGTAATTTTACAACATAGCGACCTTCGGGGTTGCGCTTGGTGAAAGATTTATATAGTTCCTCTGCCGGATCGGCTTCGGTGTCACTCTTAGAAGATATTATGGGCTGATTGTCAAAAAAATCGTTCAAGTTAAGGCAGTGTAACGATGAGCTATATGTTGATTCTGGTTCCATTCCATCCCTTGAGAGGGGGCCACTGAGTAAATACCCAAGTGAACTGGGAATGGCAGATGGTTCTCCTGGCCTTCCCGATATCGGTGTGCCACAAATTAGTGACGCAAAAATATCTGCACCTAATAAAACTTCGATGGGTTGTTGCTTGAAGAAATTCATATCAGCTAATTGAAGATTGTTTGTATGTGGCCAAGACGTCGTTTGCACCCGGAAATTCGGCAGAGGGGCAGTAACCCTATTTACTACTAGCGCTTTTAAGTTCCTATACTCGTTAGCGAAATATGGCGAGAATGAGAATTCCGTAAAATTTAAAACAGTTTCTGCGGAAAGACCGTTTATGCCTATAAGTCGATGAGAAGTGCCAAACAAAGGCAAATTTAGCTTCTCAACGCAGTCCTTTGTTATGAGACTATTTTGTGAGGCACTATCAACTAACGCCCGACATTGAATAATTTTGCCGTTAGGTGACCTAACCTTTATAAGGGCAGTAGCCAATAACACCTTTAGGTTACTAAAATTTGCATTAGATTGTGAACTATTGGCCACCGACGTAGTAACAAGGCCGCCTCCCTGATCTGCAGAATTCTGTGTATAAATGTGCAGAAGAGTGTGATGTGAACCTGCACATACTTTACATTTAATATTAATTCTACATTGACGCACTTGATGATTAGTTCGCAAACAATTTTCACACAGTGATTTTGATTTAACTAAGTCCCATCGCTCTTGAACACTAATTCGATTGAATTTGGGACATTTAAACAATTGATGTACTTGAGAACAGGCGACGCATTTATTTTCTTTGACTAGTATTGAATTATTGACACAAGATTTTTTTACACTACTACCTTCTACTGGCTTCTTAAACATTCCTGGTTTATTTTCAAGCTTTGTTTGACTCGAAGCTTCCCTTTCAATGAATGTACGAAACGAATTTAAATCGGGAATAGTTTGCGTATTCTCTAGACTGAGCTCCCACCTATGCCTAACGGATGAGTCCAATTTTGAAATCATGAAATTTATAAGAATAAGATCGCTAAGAGGATTAGATTCCAATCCGAGGGTCGATAAATTTCGCACCGCTTCGTTACAAGTATCTATTAAATTGAAAAACGATTTAGGATCATCCGCTTTGTTTACTTTTACTGAAAAGATTTTATTTATTTGAGTTATAGCTAATTGACGTTTATTTTCGTAGCGCTGAGTAAGAATTTCCCAACAGTGTTTAAGATTTTCCGATTGTAACGAAAATCCACGAATAAGTTTTGATGCACTACCTCTTACACACGATTGGAGGTATTGTAGCTTTTCAACCTCACTAAGGCTGTCATTATCCAGAATAGATGATTTAAATAAATTTTTAAATGACAACCAAGATTCATTATCCCCGTAAAAATAAGGAATTTCAAGTTTAGGGAGACTAATATGCGAATTAACAGAAGTCCCGGGTTTGGTACGTGCATCATTATTTACATTTGGAGTATTTGATTGCGATTTACTCTCTAATACAACGGATAATTCTAACAGAATGTCCCTATTCTTTAACACCTCTTCAGAGTTTTCATCGTTTTCCTCTTCGGAAAATTTTGTAACTATTTCCTCGAATTTAACCTCCAGAGCATTTACCTTATCTTTTAAGATTTTTAATCTGGCTTGATCGCCTTTATCACAATCATTGACTTTCGATTTTATAAATTCTATTTCTTTAATTACATTTTCAAATTTTATCACTTCATTAGATTTTGAGAACAACGCACTCTGTTCGGCGTCATTCGCCCTTGTTTTTCCCTTTCTACCCATCTTATGAGCAAACTAATTACACACAATTAAATTTAAATATGAATTAATCGATTGCATTAAATTATTATTCTGCAGATCAGGAAGTAAAACAAAACAAAAATATAAGAACAAATGAAAAGAAACAATACATATAGAATTTTTTTTTTTTTTTTTTACTGAAATAAATAAACTAATAAAATATTAAATGCACTTTTCTCATTCTCATACACTCATTTATTCAACAATTACTTAACATGAAAGTTTATTTCTGAAATTCCAAACCAAAACTTTCGGTTTGAAACCCAAACTATTTTGAATTACGTTTTCTCTCAAAACAAAACTTTTAAGTAGGGGAGAGGAGGGAGGAATGGGACAGTGGGAGGTGTGGGACAGCTGAAATTGTAGCAAAATAAATCACTTTATTTTATTTCTAGCTTCACCAGCAGATGGCGTTAGTATAGCTTCTTGTTCTTTGCTGTTTGTAGTTTATCCAGCTTCAGCCTTCAGTTTACAATTGGAACAAGTTTAATTTTCTACCTTCAGAGTAAGTTTTTAATATATTTTTAGTTTTATTTCTCTACTCATGTAATTCATAAAACAATCATAACATATTATCATAGTAATCTTAAAGATATAATGTATGCTTATCTGCAGTTTAGTTAAGCCTAAAACCATCATGGTTTATGTGACAAGTTATTTTTTAGAAGCAATATGTAGAGGGAGGAATGGGACACTCTGAAGGAGGGAGGACCGGGACATGTCCATTCCTCCCTTCTACTACTAAAAATATGAAACATTTAAAATTGAAAACATTTTAAATAGATTTTGTTGTAATAATCAATTTTCAAAGGATTAAAAAAATTGATTTTAATTTAAAAAAAATCGCTTTTATGTATTGTTTTGAACATTTTTTTCTAAGATTATTAAATTTAAATAAACAGGAAAGCAAGGAGGCTGTTTCATGTACCTATATTTTACATCTCTTTACTAGTTTATTTAAAACTTAATAGTTTACAAGTAAATTTAATAGTTACTAAAACTTTAATAATTTACTAGTTTATTTGAAACATGATATAAAATCTCCCCATTAAATATTCTGCTAAAATTTATTGTGACCTCTCCCTTGTGTAATGGAACTTAGTTTAATAAAAATTCTCTAGTATTAAATAGTTTGGTACTATAGATTAAAATTATTTTTTTTTTTTTTTTTTTTTTTTTTTATAATTTTGTTATTGGTTGTTTACCTTTTATTTCTTTTCTTTTTTGTTTGTTTGTTTCTTTTTTTATTGCTTTTTAAATTAAGAACTATTTTACTGATAATGATTACCACAATAGTCATTTTTGAGAATATTTATTACCAATGTATGCCATTAGTAACAATAAGTTTTACAATACAAGTTTAAGGCATGCATTGTTATTTATATTGCACAAAATTAAAAAAAAAAAAAAAAAAGTAGCATGATTAAAATTTAAAAAAATGTTTGATGTTTTTACATCCTGTAATTTATTTTATAAGACTTTCAATTTTATATTAAATATTTTATTTTTTTGTTTTTTTAGAAAATGTCACGAAAGTGGAAAAAGAAACACCCAGACACAGAAGAGATGTCAAATAAGGAAATACTGCAGTGTGTTGAGATGGTTATTAGAGAAAAAAAGAGCATTCGAGAGGTTGCAGTGGCCATGAAGATTTCAAAGTCAGCTCTTGCCCGTCATGTGAAAAAATATAAGAATTCAGTTGATACAGATAACATAGTTTTTAGAAGAAACTTAGTAAATGGTATGGTTTTCACAACTGACCAAGAAATGATGTTAAACGATTATCTGCTCACATCCAGTTATATGGACTTAGTAGGCAACAAGTTCGAAAATTGGCATACCAATATGGAAGTGCACTGAATCTAAACATTCCAGATTCATGGAAATCCAATGAAATGGCTGGAAAGGATTGGTTCTGTGGATTTATGGATAGACATCCAAATCTTTCACTTAGATCCCCAGAAGCTACCAGTTTTGGAAGAGGTACAAGCTTCAATAAAGCTAATGTGGCAGCTTTCCATAAAAATCTAAAAGGTTTATATGAACAATATAAATTTACACCAGATCGGATTTATAACTGCGATGAGACAGGAGTCACTACAGTGCATAACCCCCCAAAAGTTGTTGCTGCAAAAGGTAATAAACAAGTGGGACAAGCAACTTCAGCAGAGCGTGGAGAGCTTGTGACTGTATTATGCATCATTGACGCAATTGGAAATGCCATACCACCTGTATTTGTTTTTCCGCGAGTTAATTTTAAAGATATTTTTATGGAAGGAGCACCTATCGGCAGCATTGGATTTGCCAATCCCAGTGGCTGGATGAATGCAGATATATTTTTGAAGGCACTGGATCATATAATTCGTCAAACAAACAGTTCAAAAGAAAATCCTATTTTACTGATACTTGACAACCATGACAGCCATGTTTCAGTTAAATTAATCGACAAGGCAAGAGACAATGGTGTTATGTTAACTTTTCCACCTCATTGCAGCCATAGGCTTCAACCACTAGATATATCGGTGTATTCCGCATTTAAAAGCCGATATAATGCAGCTTGCAATGACTGGCTAATAAACAATCCAGGGAAAATCATTAATATTTACCACATAGCAAAGCTTGTCGGAATTTTATACCAGACATCATTCACACCAAAAAATATTACTTCAGGATTTAAAAAACCTGGAATATATCCATTTAATAGTGAGCCCTTTGGAGATGAAGAGTTTCTGACATCATACGTCACAGACCGTCCTATGCTGGTAAATAATGATAACAACAACAACAGTAATTGCCTTCCTTTAACGCATAATCCACCCAACAATTCTGTTAATATTGGTGTTAGTAAGCCGTCTTCATCTCAGACTTTGTCTCTCAGTCCTGCAGACATACGGCCATTCCCAAAATCAGAACCTAGAAATCCATTGAAGAAAAATAAAGGAAAGAAAAAAGGACGAACAAGGATATTAACAGCTACGCCTGAGAAGAAGGAAATTGAAGAAGCAGAAGCTGCCAGACTAGAAAACAAAAAGCGCAGACTAAAACCTGTTTCTGCAAAGCCAAAAAAACAAAAAAATGAAAAAAAATTACTGTCCAAAGATGAATCCAGTGATAGTGAAGAGTCATTAATTTCATTACATGACACCTCCGATGATGAAATATTTGATTATGATGTGCATGATGACATGGAAATAGCACAAGAAATTGACTGGATGGAGGACAAACCAAACATAGGGATAAATGATTTTGTACTTGTCAAATTCCTTACAAAACGGTCAATTGTTTATTATGTTGCAAGGGTGGAGAGTGTTGACAATGATACTGAAAGCTACAATGTCAAATTTTTAAGAAAAGATGTAAAAGGCCTATATAAGGTATATTTTAAATGAAATAAAAAAATGCTACAATGTCAAATTTTTAAGAAAAGATGTAAAAAGCCTATATAAGGTATATTTTAAATGAAATAAAAAAATGTAAAAGGAAATTTTAATTTTCCTCAACTGGATGACTATAGTACGATTGAAAAAAATGATATTATCATAAAATTGATGCCACCACAGTTGGTTGGTGGGACCAGTAGAGCACAATCTTGCTTTTCTTTTAATGTTGATCTTTCTCATTATGATATTCGCTGATTTTTCTTTATTTTTCAAATGTGTCCCACACCTCCCACCTATGTGCCCCACTCCTCCCACCCATGAGGGAGGAATGGGACAAAATTCTTGTAATTTGTAATTAGATAAAAGTAATAAAAATATTCAATATTTAAATGCTGTGTATTTTTTTTTATAAAGTTAAAACATGTAAGTTTATTATCTAACCATTTGCATCTACAGATAAGTGCAAGATAATGAATAAAAAAATATTTATTTGAAACTGTCCCAAACCTCCCTCCTCTCCCCTATGCATGAAAACGAAACTACTTTGAATTACGTTTTATATCAAAACAATTTAACTTTGTATTAATGATTTATTTCCACAAATTAATTTTAATTTACTTTAAAGTTCTTATACAGATAATTTAATCCTACGTAAACAAAAGAATTTTTTCACTTTACAATTTTTTTTTTTTTTTTATTTTAACGAATTATGATTAATTATCTAATTAATAGGTAATTAAGCCTCCGTGAATCGACGGACCACTATGGCTTTGCAGCCAACATAGAATTTCGACTAAATCAATTTATGCATTTCGAATTAGGGTTGATTAAATTTATAATCTCGGATTAAGGATTTCGAACGAGTTTATTTAAATTCAAATTTGCAACTTTTACTTAAAGACAAATCAGCATAATTAAATGAGAATAAGTTTAAATCTACTTACCCCTCTGCCAGAAGTCCGGGATTAGTAAAACTAGAACTGCCAATACATAGACTCTGAAACCTACGATATCCTTGAAACTACACTTTATTTGATACATGACTGATTTAATATTGATTATTAATATTTAAGAATGATGAATGGAAATATTATGAATACGATTATAAGATTTTTAATAGTTCAGATTCTATTGTTCCGAGATACCTTGTACCTCGTCCGGATTCGAAAAACGACTGAAACAAAACTGCTCAGCGCCGTTCTAAATCAGTTCCTATGTGCGCACCTTCTCCTTCTCCTCCTCCCCGACATAGGGGTTTGAGAGATTTCTTGAAAGCACAAAGAACTTATCCTTCAAGGGATTGCAACTTTTTAATAGCATCGTTAATATGAAATTGAAGGAAGAATTTCAATACTAAATATCAATTTTCTACCTCATGTGGTCACAAAATTGCATAGTATGCATCATCAAGGAGCATGGATTTGTATAGCAGATTAACTTTCTCACTTATATTTAGAAAATGATTCAATCTGTTGCATTAAATTGAAATAAAATTTGTATTACGACGGTATCTAAAATTAAATGAGAAATTAAGATTTCTATAAAATTTATTTTATGCACAATGTTTCTATTCCCATATATATATTTTAAATCTGGCATGAGAAATTACCTCTGCACACATTGATAGCGCCAAAATTTTGCAAACACTTTTCAACATCAAATAATTAAAAATCCATATCAAAATTGAAAGGATAGTAGATTAAATATATATGTATTGTTCAATAAACTATCAAACAGAAATTTAGTGCTCTGTATGCAGAATATACAATATGCAAACTATGTACAGGAGATCGATATTTAAAAGTAGTCAAATCAATTGCTTTTATTGTCTTTTGTATATTTTTTCTTATACTCGACAAACATTTTATGGGTATTAGCATGGTGTATTTAATAATTTTAAAACTATGGTGGGTTAAAATTAGAATTTTTTTTTTTTGACATTTTTCCAGATAATTTAAAAAGATACTACCTGAAATGGCCTGAAACTTCATACATGCAAAGACCATTTTTAAATTCATTTTCCATTAACGATTTAGTGTAAAATGCAGTTAGGGGACCAACCACAAATTGAAGAGCGAAAATAGTTTGGATCATCCTGTATCATAAACAGCTACAAATGACTTGTACCTTAAATATATTGTTGCACATAATATGTACAATATTTGTATGATTTGGGTGTGGGACTTGCACAATTATAGGCGCATTTTTTTTTTTTTTTTTTTTTTTTTTTAAAATTACTAAATTTTTTTTATAAGTTTTCTGCTTATAACTAGAATGGATTTCCATTAAAGTTTTACAGAGCTTTCTGAAAAAATGACAAAACATTAGAGAAACATTCTGAAACAAAATTCACACTTGAGATATGAGCATTTTTAGTAAGTATTATTTTAGTATGCGAGTGCGAAAGAAAGAAAATTTTATTGCATAGGTTTAAAACTAGATATATTGAGCAACTTTCATCAAAAGCTCATTTGAATAGAGCAAAAATTAAGCAAAAATTAAGTAATTTTCCAGAGTTGAAAATTCCCAGGGGTTTTCCACATGCTGCGTATTTAATTTGAAGATCTAGTTATTTCAACCACATTGCAAAAGTTCTTTTTTTGTGAAAAAGCCCTTATAGGCTTGTAACTTTAATGCGTTTTATTTATTAAGATTTGTGAGTTCATAAAGGGTTTTTCACAAAAAAGAACTTTTGCAATGTGATTGAAATAATTCGATATTCTAATTAAATATGCAGCATGTGTAAAACCCCTTGTGAAATTTCAACTCTGAAAAATACCTAAAAACTAGGTCATTCTTTTGCCGACAATTTGCTTATTTATTCTATTCAAATGAACTTTTGACAAAAGTTGCTCAGTGCTTTCAACCTGTGTTTTTACATAATGGCCCTCTTGCATATCAAGTTTCGTACCTTTACACGCTACAGAAGCTGTGATATGACCGCTTTGAAAATAGGATAAACTGCAGCACTGCTACATGTCAATCCTAATCAGCACCAATTAATTCCAAGACGAATATAAAGTTTTGTAGAATTGTCCTATGTTAGGCGAGACATAGCTAACCCTAGAGGACGTAGCGAACCTCAGGGACTCGTATGTTCAGGTTTCCCGAACTTCAGTTACTTTGTCTATTTTGACAATAGTTTCTTTCTGGTGTTAGTATGGTAATAATATTCTCGACTTAATTGAATAAATCATGTACAACAGTTGATTTTATAAAATGATCAATTTTAATGCATGATAAAAGATACAGTATATGGATTCCGTTTACTCCTAAATTGATTGTGGAAAGTTATAAATTCAGTTAGCAAACATTTGGCAATATGACCGGCTGGTGTATTTATGTATGTAACTTGTTTTTGGACAAAACAAGGCAAAGTTCTGTTAGTATTTAAAATTTTTATTTTTTAGGAAGATAAATTAATTTGTTCCATATACATTTTTTTCAAAGAATATTTTCAATTATATCGTGTTCCTCTTCCATTGCCACTTTTCCTATATCCTCCATAATCAGTTTCATCTTCATCATAGTATCTCGGTGATCCGTTAATATGAGGTCTCCTGTGTCTGCCATAGTCATAGCCGGGTCTTTCGTAATGCCTGTCGTATAGCCACCAATGCCTCTCGGGGGCAATGAATAATCATGGTCCTTGTAGCGTCTCCGGTAATCTCTGTCCAGTAGACCGCCATCTCTATGTTTTCCATGACCAATTTCGAAAAATTCCGTATCATTATCAATTATAATAATAAGAAAAATAAATAAATAAAACTTTGAATTCAGTCGAAACCGCAGGTAAAGTTCCCACTGTCTTCACTAATTGCTTTCCGTCCCGCAATATGTGATTGGCTTCTACCGCTTTCGGCATGAAGTTAACCGCTTTTTATTTCCCCCTCTCCCACGGGTAAATTTAGAAGTTTCACGAAATTTCATCAAAATGCATATTGCGTACACTTAGCCAACCCCCACACATAAAAATTAGCCTTTCTGAGTTAATTTGGAGTAGAGCTAAAGTTTAAAACGTGTTTTTGGTCCGCCTCCCCTGTGGAAATCGGGAAGTTATATAATTGTTAAATCTTATAAATGCTACTGAAGGCAGTGGGGCCCGAAACAATTGGATAAAAGTATTAAAAGAATGCATTGTCACCGCATTATGAGCTATTCTGAAAGTTTTAAATGTCTAGCTAATCGGGAAGTTATATGATTGTTGAATCATATAAACGCTACCGAAGGCAGCAGAAACCCGAAACAATCGGCTAAAAGTATTTAAAAAAGGCATTGTTATCGTGTTTTGAACTATTCTAAAAGTTTAAAATGTCTAGCAAGTCGGGAAGTTAGTTAAATAAATTTTCTATTGAATCATATAAACGATACCGAAGGCAGCGGGGATCCGAAACAATTGGCTAAAAGAATTTAAAAAAATGCATTGTCACCAGGTTCTGAGAGCTATTCTGAAAGTTTCAAATGTCTAGGCAGCAGGGACCGATTTACTCACTTGGAGGCCAAGGGCACTCATGTTCAATGGGCCCCTTTTTAAAGTACTTTAATATTACAACAAACAAAACAAACCGCTTATTTCCGATTCAGCCGTCTAAAAATTCACTTCACTTTTCATTTTGTTGGTAAAGGTAAGGCTAAGCAAGATCTGTCGCTTGTCTATCGGATCGACGTACGTTTCTTTTTCATTTTCGGAAAAATATTTTTATGTTTTTATCATTTTTCGTTGGTGATAAGCATTGGTTTTCATCAAATGCAGGTACTCCGAAGCACATCATTGACTTGACTTGACATTAGGTGACGTGTATATGCATTGCGGTGCGTGCCTCGGATTTAGTTAGCTTTAGTAAAAGTTTGGAATGCAAGTATCGGTAGTATGCAGTTGTATTTCCGTTTAGCAAAAATATTGCAATTTTTTCCGATGAGTTGATAGTTTCCTTGAAAGATCATATCGCCGATTTATAAAAGAGCGCAGTGATTCCTCCATTCATCGGCGAAAAGTAAAAAACAACGAGCATTATAGCAAAATTTAGAAATTTTTCATTTTAACTATTTTTTAAAATGTAAGATGGAATTTCTTGGGGACCCCTTCACTGTGAGGGCCCAGGGCACGTGCCCCGAATGCCCTGCCTTAAATCAGGCACTGCTAGGCAGTCGAGTAGTTAGTTAAAAAACAATTGCAAGATTTGTACTGAACAAAGAAACAAGAATATGAGTTAATAATAAACATGGTAAAATTAATCTTACTGCGATAATTTGGAGCAAAGTCACGCTCCAAACGCTTGGAATCGAGTTTATTATCCCCTCTCCTGCAACTTACCCTCTGCTTTAAGTACAGATATTTTTGAGGACGAATAAAATTTTGAAGACTTTTTTTAAAAGCAATCAATTTTCAAATTACTTGGCATATATGAATTTGTTTTATTCGCAAAACTGTGCTCAATAGTTTGAATTTTACCATTTAATGTTTTATATTTTAAACCCTAAGAATGGATTTAGGTTCTAAGTATGTGGTCAAAGATGTCATTAAATTTTCTAAAATGAAAATTACAATCAAATTATTCAGCAAATTGTTACGTTTTATTTACATGACGATGACTGGTGCAAAAACCTAACGACTACATTCATTTTTCAAGTGACGAGCACTGGTGCCTTTTTATTGGTTCAATTTTTATTTTATTTTTTAAATTTGGCTTAATGTATTGAAATTTTGAAAGTGTCTAACAACAACTAGAAGAATCAGTGTATATAATAGACCAAAGTATAATACTGATACATGAATGAATACAACACGAATATCACGCGAAAAAAAGCAAACGTTTAAAAAATAAGGCCTTAAGAACGACGAGCACTGGTGCCGTTACCTTAATTGTTTTAGAATTATAAAAATATGCATACAATTATTGAAATATAATGCAAATGAAATATAATGCAATATACAATGCAAATTAAAATTCACCGAAAATTATTTAAATTTAATAATAATAATAATAAAAAAATAATAATTCTCCCAGCAAACAATTTTTTTATTTTGAGTTTTAAAAAATATTTTAAATATATTACTAATTTGTGTACTACTTTGTGAATTTATCAATGAGTAAATTTTCATAAAACATTTTTATGTTTGAATATTAAATATTTGCATTAAATTTCAGCATTCAAACATAAAAATATTTAACAATATTTAAAAATCAATATTTAATTTTATATTTAAATTAAAAAACAAAAATCATAAATATATTAAACATTTGAAATATTATTGATTAAAATCATAATTAATTGAATTTAACAAACTAACTGAATGAAGTAATGATTTAAAAAATTGTAACTAAAATCTTTTTTTTTTTTTTTTTTTTTTTTTTTTTGTAATTATTGATCAAAAATTAAAGTTTTATAATGTTTGGGCAATTTATATTTCTTACATAATCATAATAAAACAGGAACCTACTTCTTATTTACATCAAATTTTTGAATATTTGCTTTGAGTTTCAGCATTCCAACTTAAAAATATTTAACAAAAGTTAGCTTGATAATAAATCCACAAAATAATATTTAAAATTGTTTACAATAAATCGTTAAAATCCATAATGTATAATTGAGGGAAATAATTAAAAAATATATATATTTTTTTTTTTTTTTTTTTTTTTTCATTTACTAGGGGGCTCTGCCTCCTGCTCGCTCCGGTCACCAACCCCCGAGGAAGGCTTCGCCTCCACAGACTCATTTTACTTATTAACACATGCAGAGTTCTACCCGCCTATTCGCTGCTTTCCTTTCAATGAATAGGAATATTAATAATGCACAACACAAGAAAAAAGTCGAAAATTACTATAAAAATCCCCATATTCAATGTCAAATTGAAATATATATTTAATAACACATTATTTATTTTTACGAAAAGTATGCTAAAAATCAGTTTTTTTTTTTTTTTTTTTTTGAATGGAAAGAAACTTGTAATATATAGCTTTAGTATACGACCCTGTTTATTTCTTTTTTACAACCATAGAACCGGACCGCAGTACCCCAGTCGGTAGAGCGTCGAGCTCGTAATTGAAAGATTGCAGGTTCGGTACTCGAGCCAGTCAAAGACCGTTGTATACACTAATGGTGGCTGGTGCACATAAAATCTTTCGTGGCCGCAATGTACTCCATGTTCCCATCAAAATTATACCTCTGGGGGGTCACCGAAGCGGGGGACACATCCCCTCCGTGTAGGATCAAAACTGTGGTGGCATGTCTAACATCCCGAGAGGTGCGTCCCAGACCTCGCCAATTATCCATAGCGCAGTAATGGTGCAACATAAAACTCAACCTACCTAACTACCTACCTACCTACAACCATGGATCATATTTTAATTTTCTCGTGTAAGAAAATTAATTTTTTTAAAGTAGAGGAAAAAACTTACTCATAGCAACATTGACAATAATTTTCTTTCTTTTTTGCAACCATAGTTCCGCGCTGCAGTACTCCAGTCGGTAGAGCGCCGAGCTGATAATTGAAAGGTTGCCGATTCGATACTTGAGCCAGCTAAGACCGTCGTGTACACTAATGATGGCTGGAGCACATAAAATCCGTCGTGGTCGCAAAGTCCTCCATATTCCCATCAAAACTATACCTCTGGGAATCACCAAAGCGGTGGAGCCATCCCCTCCGAGGAGTATCAAAATTGGGAAGACATGTCTCTGGAACATCCCTAGGGGTGTGTCCCAGACCGTCGCCAATTATCCATAGCGCGCAGTACTGGTGCGACGTTAAACCCAACTTACCTACCTACCTGCAGTCGGTAACAAAAGTGTCCGAACACTAGCAAAAATTCCTATGTAAAAAAGGTACACTTCATACGGTTTTATTAAATAAATCCTTGTCGAATCCTGTTCTTAGTCAGTGTAAGAACATCATTCAGTAAGGATTTATTAAACAAAATCGTATGAAGTGTACTCCTTTTACATAGGAATTTTTGCTAGTGTTCGGACACTTTTGTTACCGACTGTACCTACGTACCTACAACTATGGATCACATTTTAATTTTTCCGTGTAAAATAACTTCATGACAGAAGAAAAACGTCACTGGGAGAAACTGTTTTGAAGGTGGCAAATCGAGTACCTTCAAAAACTTGTTGCTTTTAGTTAATAACTTCTTTAATTACACTGATAGAAATTTCTAAGCAGCTGAAATGTCTTCCTTGACATATTCGGAAGACATTGATACCTCTCAAGACCCAAAGGACCCTGCCCTCCGTGAGAAGATGCTGTCGCAGACAAAAAATTTGACGCCAGTGACAGTAACTTTTTTTAAATATATAGATAAATAATTTTCTAAAAGTAATTATATAATTAATATTATTGTATTTCAGCGCATATGTACGCACGTATGTAGAATAGAAAAAAAATAGATATATATATATATTCTTTGTTTTATTCATAGTTAAATTAAATTTTTCTTTAATAAATTAAATTTGCTAATATTTCAAGTTTGCTAATTTCAAACTAAGCATACAGATGATATTATATCCTTTTATATGGGCTTCGTCGAGCTTAATTTTTAAATGTATTTTTTATTTCAAACACATTCTGAAACATCTGCATAAGTAGAACGAAATATAAATGATTTAAATATCTCTATGATCAAAAACAGCCATAGTCGTCAATGGTGGGAACGAGTGCTTTCTGCCAACCACTACCGAGAGTTGAGATGTTTGTTTACAAACAAGGAACTGCCCTAGGGCAGTTCCTTGTTCCAACGTTCCAACGTTTCGTCCCGTGAAAGCCGGTAATGGCTGATACGAAGGAGAGTGGATGATACACGTATAACGCATGCGTGATACTAGACATTGGTTTCATCTGAAATCGCTACTCACAGCTACGATCTGAATATTCGTTATCGCCTTTTCTGATCATGATCTTGCTTAGGAAAGCGCAGGTGACGTCACGCTCAGGGCAAAACATTCTATTCAGGGCAAAACATTGGTATTTCCACCAATAGGGGTGGTCCTTTTGCTACTCGTGAGTTTCAAACTCTGACTGATGGTTCATTTGTTTGTAAACATGCCCTTTCCTTATTGGGAATCTGTTATCAGCTAAGCAATAACGCATGCGTGATATGAGACTCTGATATGATTGAGACACTGCGTGATCGTCATCCCATATCTTTATTCGCTGCTACGATATGAATATTCATTGTCGCCATTACAATATTGATACAAAACTATTATTGCCTATAAATACAATTAACATTAGTTGATGTAATTAATTTTATTAAGAAATAGCTGAAAAAATTCGTCATTTATTTACGTCCATATTTGTTTAAAAAAAGAAAAATGTTTTAATATTGGTTTTTTTTTTTTTTTTTTTTTTTTTTTTTTTAAGATTTTAACTGTTTTGATTTAAATAAATTTTTAAAAGCTATATCATCAATTTATACTGAATTTGGTTTTAATATTTTAACAATTATTTAATTCCTTTCAAATATTTTTTTATGTCTGATCAATATAACGAAAATTTGGTGTTATTTATTTTTAAATTTTTATTTTATTAAACAAACCAAAGCAAATTCTTTACTCAGGATACTGATTGTTTTCACTGTGAATCTAATTTCAGAGACGGCAGGAAGAAAGCGCCTTTATTTTAGAAATCTTAATATTCTATAGTAAAATCTATATATATAAAAGAGTAAACTCACAGATTCACTGATCACTGACTCAACATAGCCGTGGCGATTCTTTGGGAGATAAAGATAAAAATATTTGTGAGTACGTTGGTCTTAGGACCCTGACGGGACTACGACGGGATTTTATGAAATACCCCCCCCCACTCCGTTTCCCCCGGGGCGGGGCAGAAGGCAAATCACC
This sequence comes from Salticus scenicus, assembly GCA_963930645.1. Lineage (NCBI taxonomy): Eukaryota > Metazoa > Arthropoda > Arachnida > Araneae > Salticidae > Salticus > Salticus scenicus. Next base: position 135,803,460 of record OZ005649.1, read on the forward strand.
TTTATAAGCATAAATCGACTCCAAATTGCTTCACGGTGAAGAAATTGCAGAGGGAGGTTACCGAAAGAGAATGATATAATAATGTACACACGGACACACACAAAAAAGCCCATACACATACACAAACGGGCCCTGATTAACTTCATGATAGGCCCCGGGGAACACATATTTTCGTGGGCCCGTCCCCCTCTTGCTCTGTGCGCCAATCAGCACAATCAGCACATATACAGATATAATTGTTTATAGGACTAATATGGCAGAAATTGCATTATGACACCATTTTTTTTTTCATTTTTAGTCGTAAGAGGCAAAATGGTATTTTCAAGGCCAGTTTTATGGCCTTCGGCTACTCAGGTCACATGCCCCGCATGCCTCTTGTTAATCGGCTCTTGCACGCAAATTTTGCTTCTATATTTTTCTATACAAATTCACTCAAAACAAATAACTTTATTAAAATTAAAAAAAAAAAAAAAAAAAAAAAAAAAAAACTTTTATTTAAATTATCACAGATCAATAGTTGAATTATTCGTTTTAAAGATATTGACGAAATTTTTTAAAAGGTGCCCATATCGAAAACTTGCCCTCTCGAAGGGGACTTATTTCCAGGAGGAAAGCGTCGCTTCTGTATGTCTTATTTCTTTTTTCTTTATTCCTTTCTTCTTTTTTCTTTATTTCTTTCTTTTTTTTTTTTTTTTTTTTTTTTTCTACTTGATTATTACTATTATAAACAAATCTTTTTAATTTCATAATGATTCGTTAAAAATAATTTTCGTTGTGTACGTTTATAAGAAATTTCGGTCTATACCACCAAGTTAAGAACTTAGAAAAATCCGGATTGCAACGCCACCTGATGGACGATTATCACCAAAAAGCAATAAGAACTATTTTCTGTCATGGTGCAATTGCATATAAGTTTACATGTAATTCTGTGCAGTGTAATAGTTCCTGAGATACAATTGGAACAAAATTTTGCTCACACACAGATAGACATTTTCTAAAATTTTCTAAAAATGGTAAATCGTGTTCTAGATATCGCAAAACATGTAAATACATCGAAAACTGGAAGTTGAAATTTTTTTATGAATCAAATGCTTTCTTCTGTTGAGTACGGAAGAAAGTAAAAAGATTGAATTCATGACGCAGGATAATATATTAAAGCTATAGTACGAAGGTGGATGAAATTAAACGAAAAAATATAGCAATATTAAGGGAGAATGGGTTTTAAGACGTTCTAGAGTTTAAATATAGAAAAAAAAAAAAAGGACATAATGGGAAAATCTTTTAAACTGAATTTGTGAGTTTTAAAAAATTATTTGTATGTGGGTTAGTATTTTTTAAACCTCTTTTTAGGCAGCAATGTTTGCTTTATACTTGAGACTACACGAAAACAACCATTCATCATTTATTTCTGTGGGAGGGGGAGGGGACCGTCCCTTTGCCTACGTCCTTGCACATAACATCACATTAATACAAAACATTCCAATTTTTTTATGAAAGTGAGTGACTACAAATAATTATTTTCTTAATTTGTCTATCGTTGATTCCCTAAATTCTCTTGTGGTTAAAGTTTTAATGGATAAAATGGTACTTCTATCTTGTTTGTTTACACTGCCGACTTTGAACGAAAATTAATCTAATAATTCTCAGAAAATTAGAAAATAAATCGTAAATTAAGGGTATTCCCTGATATTAAACTGTAATACGATTTTGTTATTTCTTACAGGTACTACTTTTATAGACTTTGGTTGATATAACATATTTTAAAATTTTGAACTTTTTTGACGTGAGCAATTTAGCTTAAGAATGCTCAAAAAATAAATTTTGATGTAGTTTTATCTGAATAAATGATATTTTTTCCACGTAAAAATGTAATGTGTCAGTTTAATTTTACTTTAAAATTAATAATATCGAGTTTCAAGTAGGTTATAAATATACGAAATATGGAAATTTCCGAAATTTGTAATTTAAATAGCGGATGTGAAAATTATAGAAAAAACTGGTATATGTTATAACAATAATTATAACACACACGCATACTCGCAAACGAAACCTTATAATAACAACTTTATCTAAATTAAATGCGCATGGCTGTTAGCGTTACCCGAGAAACACCACGTGGAGGTCGCCATGCATCGTTTCTCATGGGGAGTTTTGATAAGGCAGGTCCCATAGCCTACTGCCAGCAAGCATCCCGAGGTAATTTATTCTTTTACACTTCGAATGCAGCAACAACATATTTTCAGAAAATTCCTCAATTTCCGGAATTTCTTTTTTTTATGATGTTGTGGAGAAACAGAAACTGGTTGATTTTCACTAACCGTTTCCTCTGTCTGAGAAAAAACTGATTCCACTTCGATAAACGGAGGTTCGTCAGTAGAATTATCAGACAGTGCAGTAGAAACTGTTTCTTTTTCATCGAGTGCGTTCACTACCTGAGACTGAACTGAGTCCACTTCGGTTTGGAACGGAGGTTCATCAGTAACAGTATCAGGCAGTGAAATAATATTACCAACTTTTGGCAGTTTTTTTATATCCAACTTTGGATGCTTGCAAACACGAGCTTTATATAAAGCTGGGTTATAAAATTTTTGCCTATCATTATTCATTGACAAATAACGTCCAGCAAAGATGGAAGTCACTGGACACGCATACCTTTCCCGAGCATCCTCCATAGGATGATGCATGAAAAGTTTAAAAATAAACCACATGAGGAACTTTTTTAAAAAGTAACTCACGAAGAAAACACCTAAGAACGAAAGATACATCATTCTCAGATAAGGGTCAGTAATTAGACTGAAGAAAATTGTTAAAAAGAGAAGCTTTTGATTGTTGTAAAAACATATATATAAACATTGTTGTTTATCAAACAATTATTTTTTATTAAATAGTTGTTGCAATTGTTCATTCAATTGTTGAACTAAAATATTGGATACAATGTTTAGAAAACAAATCATGGCAAAAATTCGTGTAACATGAAAATTAATTTTGTATTTCATGTCATGTGAAAATTTCGATCAAATTAAAATATGTCATTAATATAACGATATAGTTAACAGGAAATAATAGCATATCAAATAGAGAAATTATTTTATAAACTGGATTGCAGCCATAGATATAGTAATAATACATAGAATAATCATTGGGGGGGGGGGGGGACTGATTCCTTTATACTCGGAGAAAAGTCCACAATATGGCCGTCTTTCGCCGAGTGAATACACACAGATAATTTAGAAAATAAAATTTATGAATAATTTATGTACTAAACATGAATGAAAAACTGCAGATACAATTAAAAATTCATTTATCTTTTTCTTTCTTTCTTTCTTTTTTTCTTTTATATATTTATTAATTTAGTTAATATTTAAACTCTTTTTATATGCTAAAACTAAACTACGCCGCTGCTAACTATATTTAAAAGAATTTTGAAAATTCTATATTACTTACTAATGTAAAATCTTAAAAAATATCAAACTTTTAAAAACGTATTCCGTTAAAAATCAAACCAGTTTTTATTTCATATTTATATCAAGGCAACTGATTATAAAATTTATATTTTTCATAATTTAGTCAAATATATTTTACTTTTACAATAACTTATCCATTTCTTTTCAGAAATTTATTTGAAGAATTAAATATTTCAACATTTTGAAAATTCATCAACATTCTATTCTATTCTATTACAATTGCCGAATTTCAATGGTTTCAATGCCACTATATGGCTGATGCCATAAAAATTTTTCGGCATAAAACATTTTTGCATGATAACAATGGGATGATAGATCTATATAAATTACTATATCTATGGTTGCAGCAAGTATTAAAACTCCTGATATTTTTCATTATATGCTGCTGAAAATCTGTTGCTAGATACTATGAAATTTTAAAACTTCATCAGTTGTAACTATATCAAGATGAAAAATTTCACCATAACTAAATTTCAGGACGCCCATAATGCACAAAAATGTATCAAAACATTTAACAGTCTCATGGCAGTTCTACTAAAGACTCTAAATTTATATGCTGCGCTGTGTTGTGTTGTACATTTTAAAGCCGACTACAACGCGATTGGCTTAAGTCCTAGTGAAGTACCCTTCGTGGAGATCTTTCTAAGCAGTTTTATCTATATACCTTGGGAGGGGGGGGGCAATAAACCCGTGTCCAAGAATAACTTCGCTTCAAATTATCTCAGCAAGATTTATTTTTATGTGTAGGTTGTTTATGCCTTCCCAACACGCACTGTAAAATGATTTTACGAAATTTCTCCCTGGCCCCCTTTAATTGCGGGGGGGGGGGAGGCAAAAGCACGCTTATAAGTGCAACTCTGCTCCAAATTAACTCAGGATAGTGATTTTTTTTATATGTCGATTGGTACTCAAGACGCATAATACAAAGGGATGTTGTAAGATTTCGTCCTATCCTCCCCTTGGGGGTGGGGGATGGGGCAAAAAACTTGTTTCCAAGCATATATAATTTTGCTTCAAATTATCTCAGTAAGAATAATTTTTACGTGTGGGTTATTCATGAGTTCCGAACACGCGTTATAAAGGGATTTTGGGAATTTTTCCCTTTTCACCATTTTGAGGGCAGGGGGGGGGGGCAAAAACAAGTTTTAAAGAGTAACTCTGCTCCAAATTATCTCAGGAAAGCATTTTTTTATATGTTGATTGGTTATGCGTACTTAACACACACAAGCTACAAAGAGATTATTTTAAATTCTGTGATTTCCCCCCCTTGGAGGGGGACGTTTCCATCCGTAACTCTGTTTCAAATTATCTTAGAATGGCAATTTTTGATGAGTGGACTGTTTATGCGTATTCAACACACACTACAAAGTGATTTTGTGAAATTCCACCCTATCGCCCCTTAGAAGGCGGAGGAGGGGGTAAACATGTATTTATGCGTAACTCTGCAGTAAATTACCTTAGGAAAGAGATTTTCGATGTGTGTCAGCTATATGTATCTAACTCATAATATAAAGATATTTTGCGAAATTTCCACCTCCTTCTTACCTTTAAGTGCGGGGCGGGTCTAAAAAACACGTTTTAAAACATCACTCTGCTTCAAATAAACTGAGGATCCCGATTTCCTAATGTAACGGATAGGTATATGTATGCAACATGCGCAATAAAAGGATTTTGTGAAGTGTGGCGAGTAGGAAAACCGCTACCGAATGTAGCGAAATATTTAACTTAGATTTTGTCTGATTTCAATGATTTTTATTATCATTATTAATTATATGGTATTTTAAAAATTCATTTCAATATAATGACCAGCGAAGCGAGCAAAGCCTGCTACTGTATAATAAAAGAACTTATATCGTTATTTTTATATATGATCATTCACTTATTTACTTATTTTGCGTGTGTTTGAATTTAGGTTTCATGTTTTTATTAATGTCTTCTGTTTACAAAAGACGAAAATGTTGGAGTTCATGAGAATTTTTAATTACCAGTTTTCAATGAATATTTATTTATTTTCAGGTGTCTTAACACAGGATTCGGCCATTTTTAGAAAACATCTGTCGTGCGATAGCACAATTTTGTAGATACTATATCTCATTAACAAAAGGACGGAATTCAACAAAACTTCATACTTGGTTCAACCTTTACTTAAATTGGTGCTGATTAGATTTTGAAATATACCGCCTAAATACAATTTCTACCAAGGGAGATAAGGCTATATCGCAGTTTCTATAGAGTATCAATGCACGAAACTTGATAGGAATGAGAGTCGTAACGAAGAGCTATGCTTATCCAATTAGTGTGCATATTTGCTGAGAAATAATGCTGTTATGATGCAATGTAACCCTGTTTACGGGAATGCAATATATTAATAAATGCAGCAAACTTAGAATGTAAAATGGATATTTTGAAAAACCATGCTATGTCAATTTGACAATTTATAATGGTGGGCAAGAAAGAAAATCGGTATATCATTAATTGATGGTCGTTACATAGAATTACATCTATTCATTTAAATTGTCTTTTATTCTCGATTTGTTTCATATCGCAGGTAAAATTTATTTTTCTCAATACATTGTTGCAATTGTGACGTCAATTGTTTTCTGTTGAATCATCCTTCTTCAGTTATTTTATTCATCCTCCAAACCACGAAAAAAAAAAAAAAAAAAAAAAAAAAAATCTTTATTTTTGTAGCTATGACATTAGTTTCAGCATTATCTCGGGCAAACTTAGGCATTTTTTTATTAAGAAGATTTTGCAAAAGTTTATTGCCTTAATTATGTATTTTAGAAACATTTTTAAGTGAAATTATGAGACTGTTGAATATGTTTAAATGTCATAATACTGCTGCATGACAACGCAGTAATGTATGAATTAAATTTGTGCATAAATGTATTTCCATTATTTGTTTTTCTATATTGATGTTGATTTGGTATTGCATTAATAGGAAGTTATACATATAAAAGAAGTTCGTGTATTCTATATATTTTATGATATAATGAGCTTGTCACATTCAATTCGAGCCTTTTTTTTTTTTTTTTTTTTTAATCTAGAATTGACGTTTAAATTAGCATTATGAAAGGGATTAAAAAATATTGGAGTCCAATATCGTGATACATCGTGATATCGCGATTTTGAATTGACAATATATCGTAATATTGAAATAGTGACATCGTCCACTCCTATTAAATACTAAATGTTAGATGACCCGACAGGCGTTGTTCGGGCCTATGGTAATAACCTTAAATGAACCTTAAATTTGTATGGTTTTACATCTTTACCAAGCTGTTCAAAGTTCAAAATATTTAATTTTTCAGGTTATAGAAACAAATCACTTTAAATTTGATGTATTGGAGCTGCATCAAAATTTTAAAATGTTTTTACAATTTATTTTAAGCAATTTATTAATATTAGTATTATAATATTGATTAACGCTACAAAATTTTTCTTAATGCAATTTACGTTTCATTACTTTGAAAAATTACAGTAATGTGCAACTATATAATATTTGCATAAAAAAGAAAAATTCAACTAGTCTAATTAAAAAAGAAATGTGAAAAATTAATTTTCTTTTCTTTTCTTTTTAATATTTTGATGTTATATTACTTTAAATTGATTTAAAAATGTTGTCTTTCATCTTATACTATTAAGTGAGCAATATTTGTATATATATTTCACTGTTCTCGAAAACGGTAACTCGGACAGTCACGAGATTTAACACAAAGGTGCCCCCCGAAGGATCATTGTGCACATCGAAGTCAGAATTTCGAATTTCTGTTTAGTTTTCTTTTAATTAATAAAAATATGAAAATAATAAGCTAATAATAGCAAAAAATTAGCCATTTAAATTTAATTCATAATTTAATTGTTGCCAAAAAAAAACGAGGTACCTGGGACCCTGCTGGTGTGCACCTCATCGAGATTTTTTCGAATTTCGAATTTGAATTTTTTAAATTAATGTTTGTTCGATTTTAAACATTGGCTTTTATGTTTCATTTTTCATGAATTTATTCTTCGATTGTAATCGTCTGCGTATCTTAGCAACGGCTATATTATGCAATTTATTTTTTATTTAATACATTTATTTGAGGGCGAATCTTTTTTCTCTTTTTAATTTATTATATTTATTGAAAATAAAATGGTAATGCAGTAGAAAAAATTAAATATATTAAATTTAAAATTTAAAAACGTATTTATAACAGTTATGTTTATGCATAATTTTTGTAGTATAACAACAATTATTTTTCATTTGTTAATTTAATTTCTTTAAAAGTTTTTTTTTTTTTTTTTTTTTTTTTTTCTAATTTATAGTATTTGTCAGGAAATAATGGTAGTATATAGTAGAAAGGATTAAACTGATTGGAATTTATTTGTTTTTTATGTATTTAATTCATTCTAAAAGAAAATCTACTTTGTATTTTATTTCATTATATTGGTCGGAATCAAATTGTAATACAGTGTAAATAGCATGAGCAATAAAATACTTGGTTCAAAAACTAAAATATTTAATAGACGCTGAGATACAGTTATCTTTAAAATCGTAGTTCTTAAATAATGGCAGATCCACCTATCGTCAATAAATACCCATATTGAAATACATAGGAAAGAGATTTCTGCAGGCAGTGGGGATCTGCTCCCGATACAGTGCGGGCAGAGAAAGAGCTGCCGTAGTCAGCGAGTACCCGATGCGAGGTCTAGAGCGATTCCAATGTAATTATTTTAGTTTTTATTTATAATGTGATGTGAAAAATAAATAATGATCCAATTCTTTTGGAGATTCATTTAAATATAGTGGCCAGCGAAGCGGGCGTAGCCTCCTAGTGTATTTAAATTTCCTTCTCTCTCTCTCTCTTTTTTTTCCTCTTCTTTTTTTAATTTATAATGTTTTAAAATCATGTATTTATCTTTATATGTGTATATGTAAATGAATAAATATAATATACTTTTCATGAAGTAATGTAAAAATAATACGAAAAATAAATTATACGAGTTTTCCATAATACAGGGTGTTTATAAAGTCCCGGACCTATTTTGATGTTTAATAACTCATAAAATAATGAAGATATAAACAAACTTATGGCATTTATTGATGGAATAACTCATATATTTTCTTTTCAGGTTTGAATATCTTTACTTTTGTAAATATCGTCAGCGCGTGTGGTTAATTTCAGATAATTTCATTTTCCAGTCTAAATATCTGTACTTTTCTAAATATCGTCTGCTTATTAATTGCATTTTTTTCTCTTTTGTTTTTTGGCAACTATTGCAATTTTATGTTTACTTTTGATGTGTTTGTTCTATGTAGTATTTTTGTATGTGATGTTTTATTCGAGCGGCAGTCGAATAATTACCTAAAAGTCAGAATTACAACCGCAATAGCCTCTGTGGATGTCGACATGCTTGCCGCTACCTGGCGTGAAATTGACTATCGACTTGATATTCTGCGTGCGACGAAGGGGGCACACGTGGAAGTTCATTGACAAGAGTCATGAAACTTTTTGAGTCTATCTAACCATTTATGTTATTAATTTTAATCTATCTTTATTATGTTATGAGTTATTCAACATTAAAATGGGTCCGGGACTTTATAAACACCCTGTATATCGCAAACCGATGTAATGTTCAAAAGAGATTTTTTTTTCTTGTATATTTATTTGAAACTTTTATACCTAAAATAAAAAGTTTTACTTTTGCATTAAATAGGTTAAAATCAACTAGCTGAAACCCGTCGAATTCGACGATCACTTTATTGACTGTAATGTTTCAAAAATCATCGCATCATTATAAATGTATTTCAAGTTAAAATATGTAATATAATTTACGACATTTCACATAAAAAAAAGAAATTCGGAAAAATACTTATAAATAGAAATACTACATATGAAATCACTTTCTACAAAGTACTGTCAATGTGATGTCAAACTGACTCCAAATAAACAATTGCTATCTTTTATTTTCTATTCCGTTAAATACTACATGTTAGATGACCCGACAGGCGTTGTTCGGGCCTATGGTAATAACCTTAAATGAACCTTAAATTTGTATGGTTTTACATCTTTACCAAGCTGTTCAAAGTTCAAAATATTTAATTTTTCAGGTTATAGAAACAAATCACTTTAAATTTGATGTATTGGAGCTGCATCAAAATTTTAAAATGTTTTTACAATTTATTTTAAGCAATTTATTAATATTAGTATTATAATATTGATTAACGCTACAAAATTTTTCTTAATGCAATTTACGTTTCATTACTTTGAAAAATTACAGTAATGTGCAACTATATAATATTTGCATAAAAAAGAAAAATTCAACTAGTCTAATTAAAAAAGAAATGTGAAAAATTAATTTTCTTTTCTTTTCTTTTTAATATTTTGATGTTATATTACTTTAAATTGATTTAAAAATGTTGTCTTTCATCTTATACTATTAAGTGAGCAATATTTGTATATATATTTCACTGTTCTCGAAAACGGTAACTCGGACAGTCACGAGATTTAACACAAAGGTGCCCCCCGAAGGATCATTGTGCACATCGAAGTCAGAATTTCGAATTTCTGTTTAGTTTTCTTTTAATTAATAAAAATATGAAAATAATAAGCTAATAATAGCAAAAAATTAGCCATTTAAATTTAATTCATAATTTAATTGTTGCCAAAAAAAAAAAAAAAAAAAAAAAAAAAAAAACGAGGTACCTGGGACCCTGCTGGTGTGCACCTCATCGAGATTTTTTCGAATTTCGAATTTGAATTTTTTAAATTAATGTTTGTTCGATTTTAAACATTGGCTTTTATGTTTCATTTTTCATGAATTTATTCTTCGATTGTAATCGTCTGCATATCTTAGCAACGGCTATATTATGCAATTTATTTTTTATTTAATACATTTATTTGAGGGCGAATCTTTTTTCTCTTTTTAATTTATTATATTTATTGAAAATAAAATGGTAATGCAGTAGAAAAAATTAAATATATTAAATTTAAAATTTAAAAACGTATTTATAACAGTTATGTTTATGCATAATTTTTGTAGTATAACAACAATTATTTTTCATTTGTTAATTTAATTTCTTTAAAAGTTTTTTTTTTTTTTTTTTTTTTTTTTTCTAATTTATAGTATTTGTCAGGAAATAATGGTAGTATATAGTAGAAAGGATTAAACTGATTGGAATTTATTTGTTTTTTATGTATTTAATTCATTCTAAAAGAAAATCTACTTTGTATTTTATTTCATTATATTGGTCGGAATCAAATTGTAATACAGTGTAAATAGCATGAGCAATAAAATACTTGGTTCAAAAACTAAAATATTTAATAGACGCTGAGATACAGTTATCTTTAAAATCGTAGTTCTTAAATAATGGCAGATCCACCTATCGTCAATAAATACCCATATTGAAATACATAGGAAAGAGATTTCTGCAGGCAGTGGGGATCTGCTCCCGATACAGTGCGGGCAGAGAAAGAGCTGCCGTAGTCAGCGAGTACCCGATGCGAGGTCTAGAGCGATTCCAATGTAATTATTTTAGTTTTTATTTATAATGTGATGTGAAAAATAAATAATGATCCAATTCTTTTGGAGATTCATTTAAATATAGTGGCCAGCGAAGCGGGCGTAGCCTCCTAGTGTATTTAAATTTCCTTCTCTCTCTCTCTCTTTTTTTTCCTCTTCTTTTTTTAATTTATAATGTTTTAAAATCATGTATTTATCTTTATATGTGTATATGTAAATGAATAAATATAATATACTTTTCATGAAGTAATGTAAAAATAATACGAAAAATAAATTATACGAGTTTTCCATAATACAGGGTGTTTATAAAGTCCCGGACCTATTTTGATGTTTAATAACTCATAAAATAATGAAGATATAAACAAACTTATGGCATTTATTGATGGAATAACTCATATATTTTCTTTTCAGGTTTGAATATCTTTACTTTTGTAAATATCGTCAGCGCGTGTGGTTAATTTCAGATAATTTCATTTTCCAGTCTAAATATCTGTACTTTTCTAAATATCGTCTGCTTATTAATTGCATTTTTTTCTCTTTTGTTTTTTGGCAACTATTGCAATTTTATGTTTACTTTTGATGTGTTTGTTCTATGTAGTATTTTTGTATGTGATGTTTTATTCGAGCGGCAGTCGAATAATTACCTAAAAGTCAGAATTACAACCGCAATAGCCTCTGTGGATGTCGACATGCTTGCCGCTACCTGGCGTGAAATTGACTATCGACTTGATATTCTGCGTGCGACGAAGGGAGCACACGTGGAAGTTCATTGACAAGAGTCATGAAACTTTTTGAGTCTATCTAACCATTTATGTTATTAATTTTAATCTATCTTTATTATGTTATGAGTTATTCAACATCAAAATGGGTCCGGGACTTTATAAACACCCTGTATATCGCAAACCGATGTAATGTTCAAAAGAGATTTTTTTTTCTTGTATATTTATTTGAAACTTTTATACCTAAAATAAAAAGTTTTACTTTTGCATTAAATAGGTTAAAATCAACTAGCTGAAACCCGTCGAATTCGACGATCACTTTATTGACTGTAATGTTTCAAAAATCATCGCATCATTATAAATGTATTTCAAGTTAAAATATGTAATATAATTTACGACATTTCACATAAAAAAAAGAAATTCGGAAAAATACTTATAAATAGAAATACTACATATGAAATCACTTTCTACAAAGTACTGTCAATGTGATGTCAAACTGACTCCAAATAAACAATTGCTATCTTTTATTTTCTATTCCGTTAAATACTACATGTTAGATGACCCGACAGGCGTTGTTCGGGCCTATGGTAATAACCTTAAATGAACCTTAAATTTGTATGGTTTTACATCTTTACCAAGCTGTTCAAAGTTCAAAATATTTAATTTTTCAGGTTATAGAAACAAATCACTTTAAATTTGATGTATTGGAGCTGCATCAAAATTTTAAAATGTTTTTACAATTTATTTTAAGCAATTTATTAATATTAGTATTATAATATTGATTAACGCTACAAAATTTTTCTTAATGCAATTTACGTTTCATTACTTTGAAAAATTACAGTAATGTGCAACTATATAATATTTGCATAAAAAAGAAAAATTCAACTAGTCTAATTAAAAAAGAAATGTGAAAAATTAATTTTCTTTTCTTTTCTTTTTAATATTTTGATGTTATATTACTTTAAATTGATTTAAAAATGTTGTCTTTCATCTTATACTATTAAGTGAGCAATATTTGTATATATATTTCACTGTTCTCGAAAACGGTAACTCGGACAGTCACGAGATTTAACACAAAGGTGCCCCCGAAGGATCATTGTGCACATCGAAGTCAGAATTTCGAATTTCTGTTTAGTTTTCTTTTAATTAATAAAAATATGAAAATAATAAGCTAATAATAGCAAAAAATTAGCCATTTAAATTTAATTCATAATTTAATTGTTGCCAAAAAAAAAACGAGGTACCTGGGACCCTGCTGGTGTGCACCTCATCGAGATTTTTTCGAATTTCGAATTTGAATTTTTTAAATTAATGTTTGTTCGATTTTAAACATTGGCTTTTATGTTTCATTTTTCATGAATTTATTCTTCGATTGTAATCGTCTGCGTATCTTAGCAACGGCTATATTATGCAATTTATTTTTTATTTAATACATTTATTTGAGGGCGAATCTTTTTTCTCTTTTTAATTTATTATATTTATTGAAAATAAAATGGTAATGCAGTAGAAAAAATTAAATATATTAAATTTAAAATTTAAAAACGTATTTATAACAGTTATGTTTATGCATAATTTTTGTAGTATAACAACAATTATTTTTCATTTGTTAATTTAATTTCTTTAAAAGTTTTTTTTTTTTTTTTTTTTTTTTTTTTTTTCTAATTTATAGTATTTGTCAGGAAATAATGGTAGTATATAGTAGAAAGGATTAAACTGATTGGAATTTATTTGTTTTTTATGTATTTAATTCATTCTAAAAGAAAATCTACTTTGTATTTTATTTCATTATATTGGTCGGAATCAAATTGTAATACAGTGTAAATAGCATGAGCAATAAAATACTTGGTTCAAAAACTAAAATATTTAATAGACGCTGAGATACAGTTATCTTTAAAATCGTAGTTCTTAAATAATGGCAGATCCACCTATCGTCAATAAATACCCATATTGAAATACATAGGAAAGAGATTTCTGCAGGCAGTGGGGATCTGCTCCCGATACAGTGCGGGCAGAGAAAGAGCTGCCGTAGTCAGCGAGTACCCGATGCGAGGTCTAGAGCGATTCCAATGTAATTATTTTAGTTTTTATTTATAATGTGATGTGAAAAATAAATAATGATCCAATTCTTTTGGAGATTCATTTAAATATAGTGGCCAGCGAAGCGGGCGTAGCCTCCTAGTGTATTTAAATTTCCTTCTCTCTCTCTCTCTTTTTTTTCCTCTTCTTTTTTTAATTTATAATGTTTTAAAATCATGTATTTATCTTTATATGTGTATATGTAAATGAATAAATATAATATACTTTTCATGAAGTAATGTAAAAATAATACGAAAAATAAATTATACGAGTTTTCCATAATACAGGGTGTTTATAAAGTCCCGGACCTATTTTGATGTTTAATAACTCATAAAATAATGAAGATATAAACAAACTTATGGCATTTATTGATGGAATAACTCATATATTTTCTTTTCAGGTTTGAATATCTTTACTTTTGTAAATATCGTCAGCGCGTGTGGTTAATTTCAGATAATTTCATTTTCCAGTCTAAATATCTGTACTTTTCTAAATATCGTCTGCTTATTAATTGCATTTTTTTCTCTTTTGTTTTTTGGCAACTATTGCAATGTTATGTTTACTTTTGATGTGTTTGTTCTATGTAGTATTTTTGTATGTGATGTTTTATTCGAGCGGCAGTCGAATAATTACCTAAAAGTCAGAATTACAACCGCAATAGCCTCTGTGGATGTCGACATGCTTGCCGCTACCTGGCGTGAAATTGACTATCGACTTGATATTCTGCGTGCGACGAAGGGGGCACACGTGGAAGTTCATTGACAAGAGTCATGAAACTTTTTGAGTCTATCTAACCATTTATGTTATTAATTTTAATCTATCTTTATTATGTTATGAGTTATTCAACATCAAAATGGGTCCGGGACTTTATAAACACCCTGTATATCGCAAACCGATGTAATGTTCAAAAGAGATTTTTTTTTCTTGTATATTTATTTGAAACTTTTATACCTAAAATAAAAAGTTTTACTTTTGCATTAAATAGGTTAAAATCAACTAGCTGAAACCCGTCGAATTCGACGATCACTTTATTGACTGTAATGTTTCAAAAATCATCGCATCATTATAAATGTATTTCAAGTTAAAATATGTAATATAATTTACGACATTTCACATAAAAAAAAGAAATTCGGAAAAATACTTATAAATAGAAATACTACATATGAAATCACTTTCTACAAAGTACTGTCAATGTGATGTCAAACTGACTCCAAATAAACAATTGCTATCTTTTATTTTCTATTCCGTTAAATACTACATGTTAGATGACCCGACAGGCGTTGTTCGGGCCTATGGTAATAACCTTAAATGAACCTTAAATTTGTATGGTTTTACATCTTTAACTCGATTTTGTTTGAATTTCTATTTTCAAATAAAAGCATCGCACAAAAATAATGAGCTGTAACAAAAAAATTACCTCGAACCGAACGAAACTCTGCCTTGTGACCCCGGTGACTTCGGCAGCGCATACGCCGGTCGCTAATAACATAAAAATATTCCGAAAAATTAATCTGGAACCAAACGAACACGCTCGCTGTTGCCCGGGCCCATGATACCTTAAATGAAACTTAAATTTGTATGATTTTATACCTTTAACTTGATTTGTTTGAATTTCTGTTTTTAAATAATAGCATCACGAAAAAAATGATTCGCTGTAACAAAAAAAAAAAAAAAAAAAAAAAAAAAAAAAACCTCGAACCGAACGAAACTCTGTCTTGTGACCCCGGTGCCTACGGCAGCGCATACGTGGGTCCCTAATATCATAAAAAAATTCCAAAAAATTAACCTGGAACCGAACGAACCCGCCCGGCAATGCCCGGGCCCATGATAATAACCTTAAATGAATCTTAAATGTGTATAGTTTTATATCTTTAACTCGATTTTGTTTGAATTTCTATTTTTAAATGAAAGCATCATAAAAAAAAAATAATCATCTGTAACAAAAAAAAATACCTCAAACAGAACGGAACTCGGGCTCGTGACACGGTGCCTGCGGCAGCGTATATGCAGCCCGCTAACAACATGAAAAAATTCTCAAAAATTAATCTTGAACCGAACGAACCTCTGACTCGTGTTACCGCTGCCTGTGGCTGCGGCACCGTATAGCAGGCATGCTACGCACGCGCTGCAAAATCCACTTTCCTCCTCCAGGGGGCGCAGTATGTTGTTTTCGAACATCACCAATTGCCTTGAATTTCTAAGACCTTTCACATAAGGTGTCACATGGTGGTGTCAACTGCAAAATCCTTTAGTTGCACTTTCCACCGCCAGGTGACACAGCGTGTTCTATACGAACAACACCAACGGTCAGGAAATACCAAGACCTTTAAAATAAGGTGTAACATGATAGGGTCTACTGTAAAATCACCTAGTTCCATTTTTAACCACCGGGGGCGCACTATACTGTATGCAAACATTCCCAATCAACATGAAATTTTAAGACCTTTATCACCAATCGTCTTGAATTTCCAAGACCTTTCAAATAAGGTGTCACATGGTGGTGTCAACTGCAAAATCCTTTACTTGCACTTTCCACCACCAGGGGGCACAGTGTGTTCTGTACGAACATCACCAACGGTCAGGAAATACTAAGACCTATAAAATAAGGTGTAACATGATAGGGCCTACTGCAAAATCACCTAGTTCCATTTTTCACCACCAGGGGGTGCCCTATATTGTATACAAATATCTCCAATCAACATGAATTTTCAAGACCTTTAAAATGAGGTGCTATATGTGTGGGTCTAGAAAGGATTTCCCTCTCAAACTAATTCCCCCCCCCCTTCCAAATCTACTTTCCCCCCTTTTCCCCCTTTAAAATCGAAAATTCCAAATTCGCAGAAAGTGTTTTTTTAGTTTTCGACTGTAGTCCCCATATGTACAATTTCTTCACCGTGAAGTAATTTGAAGCTTAGTTAAGCTCGTAAACGTGTTTTTAACCCGGGGGAAACCGTTCGACTTTTTTTTATTTTTCTCTTTTCATAGCACATCTACAGACCAAGACCTTTTTTTAGACACCTCAACCAAATTTTTACACCAAGTAGTTCTCTCAATATAGTGGAGACAGACAAAAACATGTTTCAAATTAATATATAGATTATCAGATGCTTTATGGTTGTTCACATTTTCAAAACATTTGAAAAGTATATGGTATTGAAATATTCTAATGATAATAAAATTAAGCATATTAATAAATATCGAAATTTTAATGGGATTAACATGTATAAAACTTGCAGTATTCATATCATGTATGATATTTATATTTTGGTGTATTACGGGGGTATATTAATTATATATATATATGTATATACTTTATTGTTTATTTATTTATTTATTTATTATTACTTGCAATATTAAAAAATTAAATTCTCGTGCTTCGAAATTTTCAACTACAATTATCATTTTTATATCTTTTTAAAAAATTTAGTTTGTTCTATTTATTAAGCATGCAAATTTTAACTTGATCAAATTAAGTTTAAAAAGTTATTATAAAATTACTAAATGGCTCATCAATTTCTAAAAAATGTACCGATAAATAAAAATATTTACCAAAAAAAAAAAAAAAAAAAAAAAAAGTTTGAATTAAACTTTAAAGTATATACACATTTTTTAATAAATTATTGCAAAGAATTTCTCGTAGATGTAAGATATAATAAAAAATAAAGAGACTCTTTGAAATTTATATATGTATTCTTATCTGTTTCTACATCATCGAAATTTTAAATTGATAGAAATTAACTAAAAATAAATTAATAAATAAAAGCAGTAAATAAAAGCGTGTTATTTAATAAACCACGTAACCAATAATTTTTAAAGAAAGAAAAATACATTCTAAGATAATGTAATATGTTTCAATTGTTGAATAATAGATGGCGCCACCACTAAAAAAATTCACTCTAATGTGAAAATGTTAGTATGCTTTTTGGTTGGCTACAGCCAGGCTGGCTCTAGACACCTGTCGAAAGAAACATACACTGGTGGAGTTAGAGATTTTCAAATGATGTGAATCTACGACAGCGGTCACGAAAGTGTTAAGTGAAAATGTCTAATATATCAAAAGGAAAACGTAAATTTTGAGTATCTCTACCGAAGTTCGTGTGTGAATACAATGGAATGCAATTTATTCGAATTTATTGTATGTCCCTATCAATACAAAAAACCCTTAACGGGTTAAAAGTTTGTGACGCAGCATTGTACTTTATGGCTATAAGAATTAGAAATACGGGTCTTAAAAATAATGATATCAAATTTTCAGTGACGCTTTGATATTAATTAAATTATACATAGATTTTCTTATTTGAATTTGCTTTTTCCTTTTATTTATATTTACAGTGTAAACGTTATTTTCAACATAAAATAATATATAGCATTTACTCATTGATACCTTTCCATTCACATCTCTTATACTATGAAAGCATGTGTTTTAAAAGAAATTATATGAAATTCCAGTAACGTAGTGGTGTTACATTAAGTGATTTGTTTTTAAATTTCTCTGCAATTATTTTGTTTTGCATATTAAAGTATATGTGCACATTGAAATATTGCTTTTAATTTTCAAATACGCTGTCAAATAGATCACTTTCATTAAGCTTATATTATGTACTGAAATATATTTATTTCAATGAATTATTCTATCTTTTGCGTCACGCCATCCAAAACTGAAAAAAATTTCACAGTTTTTTTCTTTGCATCACGATATCTATTTGCATGCATTTTCAATTTATTTGGATGGAATGACACAAAGTAAACATTTCCATATATTTTACTTACAGTTTTGGATGGCGTGACGCAAAAGATAGAATAATTCATTGAAATAAATATATTTCAGTACATAATATAAGCTTAATGAAAGTGATCTATTTGACAGCGTATTTGAAAATTAAAAGCAATATTTCAATGTGCACATATACTTTAATATGCAAAACAAAATAATTGCAAAGAAATTTAAAAACAAATCACTTAATGTAACACCACTACGTTACTGGAATTTCATATAATTTCTTTTAAAACACATGCTTTCATAGTATAAGAGATGTGAATGGAAAGGTATCAATGAGTAAATGCTATATATTATTTTATGTTGAAAATAACGTTTACACTGTAAATATAAATAAAAGGAAAAAGCAAATTCAAATAAGAAAATCTATGTATAATTTAATTAATATCAAAGCGTCACTGAAAATTTGATATCATTATTTTTAAGACCCGTATTTCTAATTCTTATAGCCATAAAGTACAATGCTGCGTCACAAACTTTTAACCCGTTAAGGGTTTTTTGTATTGATATCATTACTTTTTAGGGGTTAATGATCAAAACGCAAAATTAAAGGAGCATGGTAATAACACTGTATTAAAAGTGTTGTTTTATAGGTCACACTCGAACAAAATAACAAACTAAATAAAATTTCAAAATTTTATAAAAAGTGATAAAAAAGATGGACACATGCAACATTACAAAGGCATAATATAGTACATTTTAAAAATGACAAAAATTTCTTATTTATATTTATTTCTTATTATAATGTTTTAGGTATAGATTTGATTTAAAAGAGAAAAATAAATAATAATAGAAAAATCTTTAAAAAGTGAAAATTTTATACTGGTAAATATTTAAGTAGTATAGTTTGTTATGAATTTAATTTAAAAAAAAATCTTAATCTATTCAAAATTTTATTATAGCTTAACATTTTGTAATTTATATATTATATATATACTAGAAACTTAATGAGCAAATTAATTATTTTCAAATTCTGTTTTAAGAATTTTTTCAATCCGTAGTTTAAGTGATTTATCACCTAATTTTGAAAAAATTACAAATATTTGCATATGATTATCATATTATTTGTCATTTTTATGAAATTAAAGGAAAAATTTTTTGTTGTTGCAATCACCTTTTAAAATAGAACCAATTTTGAAAGTTAACAACGTATCAGCATGAAAACAATGTAAATACAAAGAATATTTTTGATAAACAAATGTCATATAAAATACAAGTACCTAAATAAATAACTCATTTAATATATATATTAAAAAAAGAAAAATATTTTTTATTTTATTTTTTGTGTTTATTTTTGACGCTCCCCAATAGATGGAGCCAAAACGATTATTTGATATTCAGTATTTCAGATGGAAGAGAAGAAATTCGTCCGCGAAACTGCCGCATCACGGTATTTTCGGAGTAAAAAATAGTTCGATTTTTAAACTGAGTTATAAAAAAAACAAGAGTTTTCCTAGGGAAAAGGGAGATGTCAGGCACATCAGATAAAAGCGATTAATATCATATATCAATTAAACTAAATTCGCTCGAGCCATATTCGAGAAAAATTTGTTCCTTACATACGCCGTCCATTTACAACTTAAATGAGCCAATTCATATCTCGAAATATATTGCACGCAGAAATGTAGGGATTTCAGGGTAGGATCAGACAGAAGGTGAAAGTCTATTTTGAAAATATCAGAACATAACCTCCCATATTTCCTGAGATATTAAGTGTCGGCTTTCAGCGGTTACTTTGATCTTAAAATTCCTGTATATATAAGTGTCGCAGTTTTCGTTCGTTTTTCCGTTTCCGCTGAGTGTCGTGGCGTTCGTTTGTTTTTGCGCTTGCGTCACTAGAAAAACTGCCGTTTTTCATGATAAAAGCATTAGAATTGGTAAGCATGCAGTCTTCAGTAACGGCCAAACAAAAAAATTAGTTCAAAATCAGTTTTATTCTCTTTTAAGTAATTAAAACACTTTAGTTTTTAGCTCCTATAGGACATGATACGTGAAAATTCATTCCCGCTTCCCTCTAAAAGAGGCTATTATACACATAATTTTTCCTAATGCTCATACTTTAGCCAATTATTGTAACACTTTACAGCACTTTTTTGGTTTAAACACTTTAGCAAAAAAAAAAAAGAAAAAACGAATTTTAAATAATATGCATTCATAATAATACAAAAGAATTATATTTTGTATCTCTTGATATAGTACCATAAGTTCAAAATTTACAAAACTCTATAAATAATTCTTGCAACGATTACTTTAAACATTTCTACCAAATTTAAGTTTAATAGAAAATTCAGTATTTGTACGCTATCGTGTCTACTGACTTACATACATACCCACATTAATCTCCACATATTTCGCATGATAATGACCTGATATATATATATATATATATATATATATATATATATATATATATATATATATATATATTAAATCTGAGTTTAATTGAATACAGCATTTAAACGCTATTGCGTTCACTCACTCAATTACATATACACATTAATCTTATATTCATTGAATTACATGTATTTCATGTTATGGTGACCTAAAATATACATCCTAAATTTGAATTCAAATGGAATGCAGCGTTTAGATGCTATCGTACTCATTCAGCTATTTCATGCGATGGCGATCTATAATAAGCATAACATATTCGAATGCAATCGAATTTAGACGGTATCGCGTTCACTCACATGCGTACAGACACATATAAATGCAGGCATCAACGTAAAAAAAAAAAAAAAAAAAATCTGAACTTAGAAGATTCCCTAAATTTATTAAATGATCTTCAAGTGATTTGAGACCATAAATCGTTATGTATAAGAATTCTATTTTGTATCCGTGTAAAAGAGAAGAAGAAGAAGAAAAAAAAAAAAAAAAAAAAACCTCTGTTCTACATCATTAAAATCATTAGTTGTGGGTCACCTCTAGCATACCTATCAAATGCAGAATTTAGACGCTACCGTACTCACTGATACACATATATGCATACCTCCATTATTAAAAAATCTGGTGTGAAACAACTACACGACTTCCATTACCCGCTATTACATGTATTATATGCATTTTTGAGAGAGAATGTGATCAGAAAACATAAAAGTGACCAAAAAAGAAAATCGTTAGAGCCGTTTTTGAGATACCAACTTTCACAAAAAATCAATTATTGAGCGGAAAACAATAATTACATACAAAAGCAGATTTAAAAGCGAGTTAAAATGGCGAGTTTGAAAAAAATCCGTACAACCGTTTTTAAAGGAACGCCTTTGCGATGCCTGAAATTGAGCTATTTATACAGGACGCCGATCAATTTTCATGAACTAACCAACTATATCATTCGAAAGGATATCTGATAGAGTGTTTATATAGCAAGTTTGAAGAAAATCGTTAGAGCCGTTTTTGAGATACGGACTTACGGTCCCACTTCCGGTTTCCGATGTCCCATTTCCGGTTAAATTCAATTATTGACAGGAAAACAATAATTACATACAAAAGCATATTTAAAATTGAGTTAAAATGGCGTGTTTGAAAAAACTCGTACAGCCGTTTTTAAAGGAACGCCCTTGGGAGGCCTGAAATTGAGCTATTTATACAGGACGCCTATCAATTTTCTTGAACTAACCAACTATATCATTCGAAAGGACATCTAATAGAGTGTTTATATAGCAAGTTTGAAGAAAATCGTTAGAGCCGTTTTTGAGATACGGACTTACGGTCCAACTTCCGGTTTCCGATGTCCCACTTCCGGTTTTTCAATTTTCACCAAAATTTGGAAATTTCATCTGTAGGCCAGACGTATTTCAATTCTAAACTTTCGTAGCTCTATCTTTATTAGTTTATGAGCTATAACAGCCAGAAGATTCTCCACATACATACATACACACACACACACACACATACATACACACTGACCAATTGCCAAAAACCACTTTTTTGGACTCAGGGGACCTTAAAACGTGTAAATCAGGTGAAATCTCGATATCGAATTTTTGGACCGAATACAATACTTCCATTACCTACGGTAGTAGGGTAATGGAAGTAAAAAAGGAAAAAATCTGGAGTGACTCCACTCGACTTTCCGAACATTGAGTAACTAACAGTTTTGTAGATAAAATAAAGAAAGAGGAATTGCTAAACAAACAAAAGAGAGAAAACCATAATAGAGTGTTTTTTTCTCCATATATCACACGAGGTTTTATTTAACGCTACTGAACTTTGAGCCCTTAGATCATAATGATAAAGAATTTTTCGTTTTGTCCCTGTAAAAATCTATAGATGCTAGATTCACCAAAATGCTTATAGTTAGTGCAACAGTGATTTATAATATTCATACAAATTTTCAGCTCAATTGAATAAGGCGTTTAGATGCTATCGCACTTTTAAAAATTTGGTCTCATAGGCCATAATGATAAAGAATTTTTCTTTGTGTCCCTGTAAAAAAACTGTAGTGCTAGATTCACCAAAATCTATACAGTTGGTGCAAATGCGACCTATAACATGTGTACAATTTTTTTGCTCAGATTAATAAGGCGTTTAGACGCTATCACACTTTTAAAAATTTGGCCCCATTGGCCTTAATGATAAAGAATTTTTCTTTGTGTCCCTGTAAAAAAACTATAAGTGCTAGATTCTCCAAAATCTATACAGATTGAGTATCTGTGACCTATAATATGGGTATAAAATTTTTGCTCAATTGAATAAGGCGTTTAGATGCTATCGCACTTTTAAGATTTTGGTCCCATAGGCCATAATGATAAAGAATTTTTCTTTGTGTCCCTGTAAAAAAACTATAAGTGCTAGATTCACCAAAATCTATAGGGTTCGTACTATGGTGACTTACAATATACGTACCAACTTTCAGGTTAATCGAACAAAGCCTTTAGACGCTAGCGTGTTCACAAACATACACACATACACACATACACACATACACACACACATACATACATCATCGTAAAAATAGTGAAAACGGATTCAGGGGACCTCAAAACGTATAGAAACATCAAAATCTCGAATTCGGATTTTTGACATGATTACAATACTTTCCTCACTATAGTGTTCGGAAAGTAAAAATGAATTCTGAAGACTTCAAAACTCATAGAAACACAAAAATGTCAAATTTGAATTTTTCCATGATAATATATGATCCTATATAATATATGATCAGAATCTAATTATATGTTTTTTGACATCATCCGTAATTTTATAAAGTTAACAAATCGCTCTTTTATTTAATCCGCCACATTCCTTTTGTTAAAAGCCTATTTAGTGCGTCCTTTAAGCATTTATTTATTACGAAAGCCAAATTTATCAATTATTTTTCTTATAAACATGTTTCTTGTGAATATTTAAAAAAATTTAAGAAAAAATTGTCTTTTAATTTATTTCAATCCATTTTAGTAAAAAAAAGTAAATCTATATATATAAAAGAACACTTCCTGAGTGAGTTAGTGAGTGAGGGGGTGATCTATCAACGCCCAGACCAAACCCCTGGACCTAGAAGCATGAAATTTTGTGACAATGTTCTTTCTATGACGTAGGCATCCACTAAGAAGCGATTTTACAAAATTCGCCCCCCAAGGGGGGGAGGGGGGCAAAACGTGATTTCACAAAATCCTTCATATCTCAAACAAAAAAACAGGTATCCGTAAAATTTTTGCTTTAAAATATAGCTAATACAAATGTCAAAAAAAAAATTTCTGGAATTTTCAAAATTCGGTCCCCAAGGGGGGCGGGGGGGCAAAACGTGATTTCACATGCGTAAAAACGTGATTTCGCATAATCCTATATATCTCAAACAAAAAAATAGATATGCGTGAAGTTTTTGCTCTAAAATATAGCTAATGCAAATATCTAAAAACCAATTTCTGGAATTCTAGAAATTCAGCCCCCAGGTGGGGCAGCAGGGGGGGGGAGAGGGGGGGCAAAAAATAAAAAGAGAGTTAGATCGTTCAAAATTGGTATATAGAGGTTTTCGATACCTACAAATCGATTTCGGATATTTTCGAATTTGTAAAATTATTAGGAGGGGCGGGAAGGGGGGGCGGCAAGGGGCGGGGGGCTATGGGGCAAAAACAAATAGAAATACAGTTAGGCCGTTCAAAATCGGTACAGATAGATTTTAGAGGCCTGCAAGTCGAATGGGGATTTTTTCGAAAGTGTAAAGTTATTAGGAGGGCCGGGAAGGGGGGGGGGGCAGAGGGGCAAAAAAAAAGAAAATAGAGTTAGATCATTCAAAATTGGTACATAGAGGTTTCCAATACCTACAAATCGATTGCGGATATTTTCGAATTTTTAAAATTATTGGGAGGGCAGGAAGGGGGGGAGTAGAGCGGTAAAAAAATAAAAATAGAGATATATCGTTCAAAACTGGTGCATAGAGGTTTTTGATACTTACAAATCGATTGCGGATATTTTCAAATTTGTAAAATTATTAGGATAGACAGGAGGGGGGGGGCGAATAGAAATAAGAGGAATAGTAGAAATAAGAGTTAGAGCATTTTGGGAATTTTTTCCGAAGGCAGTGAGAACCCGGTGCGACATTTTTCCTACTCAGATTTTGTTTCTCTTTTTTTTCATGTGATAAAAATTAATGCAATTTTGAGAATTCATTATAGTGATTCATTTAAAAATAGGGACCAGCGAAGCGGGCGTTGCCTGCTAGTAAATAAATAAAATAAAAACAGAATTTGTTACTATTTAATGTCTTATTAAATGACAAAATTAAATTAATTGAAAACGAGCGCCATCTCTTGACGAATCCACGAATTTTTTGGGTTAAATATTACAAAATTGAAAATAACTACCCTGTATATTAACCCAAAACAATTTTTGATTGCAAAAGGCACTAATATGTGTCAGAAGGAATGTCACTGCAAATTTTCGGCTCATTAGCTGCAGAACTCTAGGCTTAATCGCTGTCAATCTTAACAACGAAAAAAAGGAGAAGCAGAAGAATATAACCAGCAAATTTCGGGTTTCAAAGGCCGTTCAAAATCGGTACAGATAGATTTTAGAGGCCTGCAAGTCGAATGGGGATTTTTTCGAAAGTGTAAAGTTATTAGGAGGGCCGGGAAGGGGGGGGGCAGAGGGGAAAAAAAAAAAAGAAAATAGAGTTAGATCATTCAAAATTGGTACATAGAGGTTTCCAATACCTACAAATCGATTGCGGATATTTTCGAATTTTTAAAATTATTGGGAGGGCAGGAAGGGGGGGAGTAGAGCGGTAAAAAAATAAAAATAGAGATATATCGTTCAAAACTGGTGCATAGAGGTTTTTGATACTTACAAATCGATTGCGGATATTTTCAAATTTGTAAAATTATTAGGATAGACAGGAGGGGGGGGGGCGAATAGAAATAAGAGGAATAGTAGAAATAAGAGTTAGAGCATTTTGGGAATTTTTTCCGAAGGCAGTGAGAACCCGGTGGGACATTTTTCCTACTCAGATTTTGTTTCTCTTTTTTTTTCATGTGATAAAAATTAATGCAATTTTGAGAATTCATTATAGTGATTCATTTAAAAATAGGGACCAGCGAAGCGGGCGTTGCCTGCTAGTAAATAAATAAAATAAAAACAGAATTTGTTACTATTTAATGTCTTATTAAATGACAAAATTAAATTAATTGAAAACGAGCGCCATCTCTTGACGAATCCACGAATTTTTTGGGTTAAATATTACAAAATTGAAAATAACTACCCTGTATATTAACCCAAAACAATTTTTGATTGCAAAAGGCACTAATATGTGTCAGAAGGAATGTCACTGCAAATTTTCGGCTCATTAGCTGCAGAACTCTAGGCTTAATCGCTGTCAATCTTAACAACGAAAAAAAGGAGAAGCAGAAGAATATAACCAGCAAATTTCGGGTTTCAAAGTTATGTAACTCAGCCCCTTAATTCGAATCTTAAGGATATTCTCAAGGTCTCTGCAAAAAATCATAGGTCTTGGGGATTAGGGAGCTGAGATACAGGTAGTCGAAAAGTCCGAGATGATATGTCGACATAATATACACTTGTAGCGTTTCATCATTGACTTTCTTACTTTGTAAATTTCATTTGTTTTTCTTAATGTTTGTTTTAGCTTGGAGGGGGGAGGGCGTAACGCTACCACGTTCTTTGATATAGTGTATATATATTATTTTATGTATATATTTTATGTATATATTATGTATTTTTCCATTTCGCCAGCGCAGACGATAAAGTCGCAAAAATGATACAACCGACACCAATCATTAAGTACCTAAGAAAGAGTAATTGTTTCAAAACACTTTGAGTAATAATAATTAATATATATAATGATCCTCATCTGTCATGAACGAATCCGGTTAGTACCGCTTCAAAACAGAAACTTTTGGCAGCCATTTTTTTTTCCGTTTATTTAATTCAACTTAGGAAACATACATATCATTTTCATACATGTTTTGTATCGCACATATTCTTATTTCCTATAAAACCTTGAAAAACTATTCAATTGTAATGTTTAAATCTCTAAATTAAGTATAACGGATCACTGGCTATTATAAACATGAACCTATAAATAGAATTATGTAACTTCATGATTATAAACAAAGCAAGACCAAATAAAAACAAACCAAAACCATACTTGCCAACCAATTTTAATAAAAAAGGGAAGATGTTTGTTGAAAAACCAGAAGATTTCATAAAAAAAGGGAAGATTTTTTTTTCTCTCTCTCTTTGACGTATTAAACAATACAGTTTTGCAATTTTAATATTTAGAAGCAATCTATAAAAACGTTTTACTATAGATTGATTATACTAAATATATAAAAGTTTTAAATGAAGTTATTCCTCTTCAAAATATAAATAACAGAATCTGTAAGAAATTTATTTAACAATAGACAAAAAAACTTAGTTAAGTTAAAGTATAACTAATTTTTTAAATAAATATAGAAAATGATTTTTGTGTATGTACATTAATCATACATATAAGAAATAGTAGCAGTAGCTAATTATCAATTTCAAACGTGCATAAAATCAACTGAGTATTAATATTCTTAAATTGATTTAGGAAAAATGGTCCTACCTGAAAACATTATTCTTCATTTTTTTCTCCATTACACATTTGGTATAAATATGACATACAGATATTTAATTTAATTGATGAAAAATAAACAGATTCATTAAATTCAGCAATAAAGATCTAAAAATAATTACATACGTGAGAAATATTGAGCACTTCCATTGCTTTATTGTTTCTAGAATTGATCACAATCCAGGGAAAGGATGTGGAGGGGGGGGGGGAATACAAAAATAATTACAGAGTAAGAAATCTTTCAACTCTACTTCTAGAATCTAATGTAATAACTTTAAAATTAATATTATTATTTATGTTGCAGATGGATAAAGATTAGGAAAGAAAAGACTTCTGCAGAACATTTGATTGCTGATCACTAATTGTAGATAAATAAAGGGGGGGGGGCAAAAAATAATTACATCAGCAAGAAATATTTAACAATTCTATTTCTTTAAATGTTCTAGAATCTCATAAAGCAAGTTTGAAATGAATATTGACATTTATGTTATGGATGGAAAAAGATTGGGAATCAGGAGTTTTCGTAGAACATTTGGGTTTCTTTTTAAAACGAACGATATCCTCGATTTTTTTAAAAACGGAAGATTTCATCATCTGTCCGGAAGACCGGAAGATACGTTAAAAAACCGGAAGTCTCCGGAAAAGTTGGCAAGTATGCAAAACTGTTGCCATTCAGAAAATACAAATTCCAAATGGACAACTTTTTAATTCCGAATGAACGACTCTTTGACTGTTTCATTAAAAAAACGCTTAAAATATTTCTAAAACATA
Organism: Salticus scenicus; assembly: GCA_963930645.1. Classification (NCBI taxonomy): domain Eukaryota; kingdom Metazoa; phylum Arthropoda; class Arachnida; order Araneae; family Salticidae; genus Salticus; species Salticus scenicus. Next base: position 135,831,822 of record OZ005649.1, read on the forward strand.
TTAAAGCCTTAAAAATCTTAAAATATTTGTAAAAACGCATTAAAGCCTTTAAATATTTTTATCAAACTTTATTATTTGTTTACATTGTAAGGTATGATTGGCGCCGAGTTTAGTACGTAAATGCCGCCAGTTGATTTTAGTTTTGAAATTAGTGTAAAATGATAGTTGGGATAGAATGTTTGGTTGGGCAAGTAAAAGTCACCAGTTGAAATGAGTATTGTAATTAGAGTAGTCTAATGTGATAATGTCGAGTCAAGGTAAAATGTTCGGTTGAGAATGAGAAAGTCCCTAGCTGGATCCTGGATATTTTGGCGATGTTGAGGGTGAGATAGCTGGTTGGAGGTATCGAGTAGAGGTGAATTTGGGTTAGCATGGAGTGTCTGTAGTTATTGGATAGTTAGTTAGAAAATTTGAAAACAGGATCTACGATAGTCTTTAAAAAAAGTATTTTGGTAAAATGAAGTGAATCGTTTTTTCTTATTATGAGGACTTTAAATAGGCAAGCGAAGTGATGACGTCACTGGCAGGTTCGTGGATACAAGAAAAATATTTCCTATATCAAACGCCCAATGGATTTTTCGTAAAAAATTATTAAAAATCGAGGGAAATTATTTCCCGAATTTAATCCCCATATTTAGGTTTAGATATGTATTAGTTATCATGTGCATGCATGCGTTAGATTAAGTTGTTTTTGTTCTAAAATTGATAAAATTTGAATTTTAAATTTCAAAACTTTAAATTTCAAAAAACTTCCATATTCCATTGAAAACATAAACATTTCATTTCAAAGGATGATATTACACAATAAATATCCAACTAATATACTAATTAAAAGGAAAATGATAAATATTCTATTATAATTTGAAGTGAAATTTGTTTTCAAATGTCTAAATAAAGTATCTGATATAAAATACTAATATGTTGCAGCGGAATAGATTTGATATCGGTCATCCTTGGCAGAAAAAAAAAAAAATATATATCGCCAAATTATCTGGCGAATATAATTTAATTCCTTTCAAAAATCATGGTTATTTTAAAAATTTATATTAAGAGAGTAAGGAATAATATGAAACAATATTTCACACAACACAAATTACGAAAACATACATCTGGCATGTATATTTTCGTAGTACGTTTTTGATCGCCAAATACAAAAACGCCAAGGACAACAGAGTTTTGAAATTTAAAATTAAAATTTTGTCAATTTGACAGCAAAATAACTCAATCTAACATATGCACATGATAACTAATACATATATATACCCAAATATGGGGATTAAAATCGGGAAATAACTTTCCTCGATTTTTAATAATTTTTTACAAAAAATCCAATGGGCGATTAACATAGGAAATCATTTTCTTACATACATGGACGGTCAGTGACGTCACACTTCGCTTGCGTATAGAGCACTTAATGGAACACTGGGATGTGTTGTTGCTGTTGTGTTGTCGGGCCTATATTTTTTGTCAACCAGCAGTTTTTTTATTGTCATTTATATTTGTTGATCGGGTAAAATTTTTGAAGTGAAAACTTCTTTAGGCGCGTTGAGCACTTTTGGGTTAATAAAAATCATTGAACTCCCATCATCGTCAGCTAACGCTTTCCATTTGAAGTGAAAACATTTGGGTGAAGAAAAATTATTGAATTCGCGTCATCGTCAGCAAACGCTTTCTATCCTTGTATGATACAAATAATGTATCACACAATTAACTTGCTAATGTGATGTGTTAATAATTATATACTGTATATTGTTTTAAAATCTGGTGCGGCGTTACACGACTTCTCTCATCTCCGGGCACTGTCTCTATTGCAGTTAGACCTCACAAAACAGTGAGAAAGCCCAAAGCTGCCATTTTTCTCACGTTTTTACAATCTGGTGCGGCTCTACACGACTTCTCTCATCTCCGGACACTGTCTCTTAAAGATTGCAGCCGGAAACGTTGCAGTTAGGCCTCACAGAACCGTGAGAAAGACCAAAGCCTCCATTTTTCTCACGTTTTTACAATCTGGTGCGGCTCTAAACGACTTCTCTCATCTCCGGACACTGTCTCTATTACAGTTAGACCTCACAAAACCGTGAGGAAGGCCAAAGCCGCCATTTTTCTCACGTTTTTACAATCTGGTGCGGCTCAACACGACTTCACTTAACTCCGGACACTGTCTCTTAACGATTGCATCCGGAATCGTTGCAATTAGACTTCACAGAACCATGAGAAAGACCAAAGCCGCCATTTTTCTCACGTTTTTAAAATCTGGTGCGGTTCTACACGACTTCTCCAGAGCTTCCAACCTAATCCGGCAAATTGTTAGTACCGCCCCTTTTTCTTCACCACTTAATTTTTAGAGTATTTTTCTTCTTAATTCATTGTAGATACATTTGAAGAGAATTTCTCTAAAAATTAAGTGGTGTAGAAAAAGAGGCGGTACTAACAATTTGCCGGATTAGGTTGGCAGCTCTGCTTCTCTCATCTCCGGACACTGTCTCTTAAAGATTGCAGCCGGAAACGTTGCAATTAGACCTCACAGAACCGTGATAAAGGCCAAAGCCTCCATTTTTCTCACGTTTTTACAATCTGGTGCGGCTCTATACGACTTCTCTCATCTCCGGACACTGTCTCTTAAAGATTGCAGCCGGAAACGTTCCAGTTAGACCTCACAAAACCATGATGAAGGCCAAAGTTGCAATTTTTCTCACGTTTTTACGATCTGGTGTGGCTCTCCACGACTTCTCTCATCTCCGGACACTGTCTCTATTACAGTTAGACCTCACAAAGAACGAAAATTATAAAATATCGAAACACATTTGATTTATAAACAAAAAATTGAAAATACATTTAAATGATCACGTGGTAACCATCATGATCTAAACATCGTTTTGAAGATTTATTGTTCACACTCCGTCATTTTTGACGGGTTATATTAATATATATAATGATCCTCATCTGTCATGAACGAATCCGGTTAGTACCGCTTCAAAACAGAAACTTTTGGCAGCCATTTTTTTTTCCGTTTATTTAATTCAACTTAGGAAACATACATATCATTTTCATACATGTTTTGTATCGCACATATTCTTATTTCCTATAAAACCTTGAAAAACTATTCAATTGTAATGTTTAAATCTCTAAATTAAGTATAACGGATCACTGGCTATTATAAACATGAACCTATAAATAGAATTATGTAACTTCATGATTATAAACAAAGCAAGACCAAATAAAAACAAACCAAAACTGTTGCCATTCAGAAAATACAAATTCCAAATGGACAACTTTTTAATTCCGAATGAACGACTCTTTGACTGTTTCATTAAAAAAACGCTTAAAATATTTCTAAAACATATTAAAGCCTTAAAAATCTTAAAATATTTGTAAAAACGCATTAAAGCCTTTAAATATTTTTATCAAACTTTATTATTTGTTTACATTGTAAGGTATGATTGGCGCCGAGTTTAGTACGTAAATGCCGCCAGTCGATTTTAGTTTTGAAATTAGTGTAAAATGATAGTTGGGATAGAATGTTTGGTTGGGCAAGTAAAAGTCACCAGTTGAAATGAGTATTGAAATTAGAGTAGTCTAATGTGATAATGTCGAGTCAAGGTAAAATGTTCGGTTGAGAATGAGAAAGTCCCTAGCTGGATCCTGGATATTTTGGCGATGTTGAGGGTGAGATAGCTGGTTGGAGGTATCGAGTAGAGGTGAATTTGGGTTAGCATGGAGTGTCTGTAGTTATTGGATAGTTAGTTAGAAAATTTGAAAACAGGATCTACGATAGTCTTTAAAAAAAGTATTTTGGTAAAATGAAGTGAATCGTTTTTTCTTATTATGAGGACTTTAAATAGGCAAGCGAAGTGATGACGTCACTGGCAGGTTCGTGGATACAAGAAAAATATTTCCTATATTAAACGCCCAATGGATTTTTCGTAAAAAATTATTAAAAATCGAGGGAAATTATTTCCCGAATTTAATCCCCATATTTAGGTTTAGATATGTATTAGTTATCATGTGCATGCATGCGTTAGATTAAGTTGTTTTTGTTCTAAAATTGATAAAATTTGAATTTTAAATTTCAAAACTTTAAATTTCAAAAAACTTCCATATTCCATTGAAAACATAAACATTTCATTTCAAAGGATGATATTACACAATAAATATCCAACTAATATACTAATTAAAAGGAAAATGATAAATATTCTATTATAATTTGAAGTGAAATTTGTTTTCAAATGTCTAAATAAAGTATCTGATATAAAATACTAATATGTTGCAGCGGAATAGATTTGATATCGGTCATCCTTGGCAGAAAAAAAAAAAAATATATATCGCCAAATTATCTGGCGAATATAATTTAATTCCTTTCAAAAATCATGGTTATTTTAAAAATTTATATTAAGAGAGTAAGGAATAATATGAAACAATATTTCGCACAACACAAATTACGAAAATATACATCTGGCATGTATATTTTCGTAGTACGTTTTTGATCGCCAAATACAAAAACGCCAAGGACAACAGAGTTTTGAAATTTAAAATTAAAATTTTGTCAATTTGACAGCAAAATAACTCAATCTAACATATGCACATGATAACTAATACATATATATACCCAAATATGGGGATTAAAATCGGGAAATAACTTTCCTCGATTTTTAATAATTTTTTACAAAAAATCCAATGGGCGATTAACATAGGAAATCATTTTCTTACATACATGGACGGTCAGTGACGTCACACTTCGCTTGCGTATAGAGCACTTAATGGAACACTGGGATGTGTTGTTGCTGTTGTGTTGTCGGGCCTATATTTTTTGTCAACCAGCAGTTTTTTTATTGTCATTTATATTTGTTGATCGGGTAAAATTTTTGAAGTGAAAACTTCTTTAGGCGCGTTGAGCACTTTTGGGTTAATAAAAATCATTGAACTCCCATCATCGTCAGCTAACGCTTTCCATTTGAAGTGAAAACATTTGGGTGAAGAAAAATTATTGAATTCGCGTCATCGTCAGCAAACGCTTTCTATCCTTGTATGATACAAATAATGTATCACACAATTAACTTGCTAATGTGATGTGTTAATAATTATATACTGTATATTGTTTTAAAATCTGGTGCGGCGTTACACGACTTCTCTCATCTCCGGGCACTGTCTCTATTGCAGTTAGACCTCACAAAACAGTGAGAAAGCCCAAAGCTGCCATTTTTCTCACGTTTTTACAATCTGGTGCGGCTCTACACGACTTCTCTCATCTCCGGACACTGTCTCTTAAAGATTGCAGCCGGAAACGTTGCAGTTAGGCCTCACAGAACCGTGAGAAAGACCAAAGCCTCCATTTTTCTCACGTTTTTACAATCTGGTGCGGCTCTACACGACTTCTCTCATCTCCGGACACTGTCTCTATTACAGTTAGACCTCACAAAACCGTGAGGAAGGCCAAAGCCGCCATTTTTCTCACGTGTTTACAATCTGGTGCGGCTCAACACGACTTCACTTAACTCCGGACACTGTCTCTTAACGATTGCATCCGGAATCGTTGCAATTAGACTTCACAGAACCATGAGAAAGACCAAAGCCGCCATTTTTCTCACGTTTTTAAAATCTGGTGCGGTTCTACACGACTTCTCCAGAGCTTCCAATCTAATCCGGCAAATTGTTAGTACCGCCCCTTTTTCTTCACCACTTAATTTTTAGAGTATTTTTATTCTTAATTCATTGTAGATACATTTGAAGAGAATTTCTCTAAAAATTAAGTGGTGTAGAAAAAGAGGCGGTACTAACAATTTGCCGGATTAGGTTGGCAGCTCTGCTTCTCTCATCTCCGGACACTGTCTCTTAAAGATTGCAGCCGGAAACGTTGCAATTAGACCTCACAGAACCGTGATAAAGGCCAAAGCCTCCATTTTTCTCACGTTTTTACAATCTGGTGCGGCTCTATACGACTTCTCTCATCTCCGGACACTGTCTCTTAAAGATTGCAGCCGGAAACGTTCCAGTTAGACCTCAGAAAACCATGATAAAGGCCAAAGTTGCAATTTTTCTCACGTTTTTACGATCTGGTGTGGCTCTCCACGACTTCTCTCATCTCCGGACACTGTCTCTATTACAGTTAGACCTCACAAAGAACGAAAATTATAAAATATCGAAACACATTTGATTTATAAACAAAAAATTGAAAATACATTTAAATGATCACGTGGTAACCATCATGATCTAAACATCGTTTTGAAGATTTATCGTTCACACTCCGTCATTTTTGACGGGTTATATACTAGTAATAATAATAATAATAATAATAATAATAATAATAAACACGACCGTTTATTTAATTTTTTTAATGTATTTTTAAGAAGTAAATTTTCTGAAATTTTGCTTAAAGCTAGCTTTTAAAAGTGTTGCCCCATCACAAATATAACATTTATTTTATCGAATCTATAATAACAGATATAAATTAACTTTAAATTTGAAATAAATAAATCTAAATTACAAATCTCGCCAAGGTAAAGAAGATTTTTAATCCATTAATTTATTACTGTGCCCAATAAAGTTTGCTTGGCGAGATTTGCGCCGGCGAAATGGAAAAGTACCTAATAAACTTTTCCTATTTCGAATGTATTGCCTAGCTGTGCATAAGAAATATACTGTGAATATTATATACTGCCCTAAATTAACTAAAAAATTCAATAGTAAAAAGTATAGGCATTAGAAAAAATAGGTACAAGATTATTTATTTTAACAAGCCATTATACCAAAAAAATTCATCGCCAAATAGTGACAAAAAGTTAAAAGTCGCCAAAGGGTTCACATACTAAAATTGTAATGCAAAATGGTCTAGATATTACGAATTTCTTTCTATTCTGAAAAAAAAAAATTACTGATTTTTAAAACGTATTCAATAAAAAAAAAAAAAAAAAAAAAAGTATTAAATATTATGTATTTTAATACGCAAGCGAAGTGATGACGTCACTGGCCGTTCGTGGATGCAAGAAAAATATTTCCTATGTTAAACGCCCATTGGATTTTTTGTAAAAAATTATTAAAAATCGAGGAAAATTATTTCCGGAATTTAATCCCCAAATTTAGGTATAGATATGTATTAGTTATCGAGTGCATGCGTTAGATTAAGTTGTTTTTGTTGTAAAATTGATAAAATTTGAATTTTAAATTTCAAAACTCTAGAAAAAAAAAAAAAAAAAAAAAAGGCAAACTTCCATATTTGATTGAAAACATAAACATTTCATTTCAAAGGATGATATTTACACAATAAATATCCAACTAATATACTAATTAAAAGGAAAATGATAAATATTCTATCATAATTTGAAGTCAAATTTGTTTTCAAATATCTAAACTAGTATGTTGTGGCCACCACAAGACTTTCTTCTATATTTTCCTATACAAATTCACTCAGTAACAATACTGAAAAAAAAAAAAAAAAAATCCAAGTTTTTTTTCGTTAAAAGTAAAAAAAATCGATAACTTTGTTTTAAATTATCACATATTTATAGTTCAACCATTCGTTTTAAAGGTATTGACGAGACCTTTCGAAAGATACCCATCTTTGAAATTTACCCCACCCCGTGGGGTACAAATGCACAAATTTATTTTCCTAATTAACTACTATTCTTATTAATAATCCGTATTAATTTTACAATCACAGGTTAAGAATAACTCTCATTATGTACATTTATACGAAATTTTGTCCTATACTGCCATGTTAAAAATTTAGAAAAAACACGATCACAGCGCCTCCTGTTGTGCGATTGATCCCCAAATCTAATCAGCACCAGTTTATGGAAGGGGCAACTAAATACAGAGTTTGGTTAAATTTTGTTAATTTTTTTTTTCTTTTTTTTTTAAATTACTTTTTTTTTTTTTTTTTTCCCCCGTAAAAAGTAAAAAAAAATCGATAACTTTGTTTTAGTTTATCACAGATTTATAGTTCAACCATTCGTTTTAAAGGTATTGACGAGACCTTTCGAAAGATACCCATCTTGAAAATTTACTCCCCTCGAGGGGAAACTCCCCCCCGCAGGGGGGTTGATGAGGCTCCTACACATACAAAAAAAATTTCCCAGTTGACTATCGCTGTTATAAATAATTCTTGTAAATTTCATAATGAATACTTAAAAAATAATTCTCTTTATGCACATTTATACAAAATTTTGTCCTATATCCCCATGTTAAAAATTTAGAAAAAGTGGGATGGCAACGCAACCTGTAAGACAATTTTTATCAAAAGTTGATAGGCACTAATTTATGTCAAGGTGCAACTACATACCAATGTGTATGGAATTCTGTGCAGTAGTTCCTGAGATACAGTTGCCACAAACTTTTGTCACACACACACATACAGACAGACAGACATTTTCTAAAAATGGTCAAATCGTGTTCTACAGCTGTCAAAACGTGTAAATCCATCAAAAACCCGAGGTCGAAAATTTTTACGAATCCAATACTTTCTTCTATTGAATATAGAAGAAAGTAATAAAGTATCTGATATAAGATACTAATATGTTGCAGCGGAATAGATTTGATATCGGCCATCCTTGGCAGAAAAAAAAAAAAAAAAAAAAATATCGCCACATTATCTGGCGAACATATTTAATTCCTTTCAAAAATCATAGTTATTTTAACAATTTATATTAAGAGAGTAATGAATAATATGAAACAATATTTCGTACAATGCATATTACGAAAATATACATCTGGCATGTATATTTTCGTATTATGTTTTTGATCGCCAAATACAAAAACGCCAAAGACAACAGAGTTTTGCAATTTAAAATTAAATTTTTTTCAATTTGACACCAAAATAACTCAGTCTAACACATGCACATGATAACTAATACATATATAAATCCAAATATGGGGATTAAAATCGGGAAATAATTTTCCTCGATTTTTAATAATTTTTTACAAAAAATCCAATGGGCGATTAACATAGGAAATAATTTTCTTGCATCCACGAACGGTCAGTGACGTCACACTTCGCTTGCATATTGACATTGAATATCGGTATTTCTATAACATTTTTTTTTTTTTTTTGGCTTTTGTCTTGAGTTATGCACTATTAATTTTCCTATTCAGTGATAACAAAGAAGCGAATAGGTGGGCAGAGCGCCGCAGGGGTTAATAAGTGAAACGAGTCGGGAAGAGGCGAAGCCTTCCTCGAGGGTTGGTAAGCGGAGCGAGCAGGGGACAGAGCCCCTAGTATTTTCAAAAATACATTTAAAAATGAATTTCTGTGATAGTAAATCAATACTTTTCTTTATAGTATGGGGCTTGCACAGTTGAAAGAAGAAAACCATGTACTATTTCTTCGCCTTTTTTTTTTTTTTTTCATAATTTATACTTCTTTATCGTATATTCTGTATACATAAATTTAAAAAATAATTAATATATATAATGATCCTCATCTGTCATCTGTCATGAATTAATATATATAATGATCCTCATCTGTCATCTGTCATGAACGAATCCGGTTAGTACCGCTTCAAAACTGAAACTTTTGGAAGCCATTATTATTATTATTATTTTTTTTATTTTTTTTCTGTTTGCTCAACTTACGAAAACATGCATATAATATATTTTTTATCACACCTATTCTTATTTCTTTTAATACCTTGAAAAACTATTCAATTGGAATGTTTAAAGGTATATAAATTACATATAACGGATCACTGGCTATTATAAACAACACAATTCCTGATAAAAACAAACCAAAACGGTTGCCATTCAGAAAATACAAATTCCAAGTGGATGACTCTTTAATCCCGAATGAATGACTCTTTGACCGTTTTATTTAAAAAAAAAAACTCTTAAAATATTTCAGAAACATATTAAAGCCTTAAAACTCTTAAAATATTTGTAGAAACATATTTAAAGCCTTTAATTATTTTTATCAAGCTTCATTTTTTTTTTTTTTCCAGCATAAAATTGAATATGCTTTTACGGACAAAATAAATAAATAAATAAATAAAAATAAAATAAATAAATAAAAATTAATATATATAATGATCCTCATCTGTCATGAACGAATCCGGTTAGTACCGCTTCAAAACAGAAACTTTTGGCAGCCATTTTTTTTCCGTTTGTTCAACTCACTGAGCTGGTTCAACTTACGGAAACATACATATAATATGTTTTTTATCGCACGTATTCTTATTTATTTTCACTAAAACCTTGAAAAACTATTCAATTGTAATGTTTAAAGATCTAAACTAAATATAATGGATCACTGGCTATTATAAACATAAATCTATAAATAGAATTATGTAACTTCATGATTGTAAGCAACGGAATACCAAATAAAAACAAACCAAAACTGTTGCCATTCAGAAAATACAAATTCCAAATGGATTCCGAATGAACGACTCTTTGACTGTTTCTACGAAAAAAAAAAAAAAAAAATCCGCTTAAAGTATTTCTAAAACATATTAAAGCCTTAAAACTCTTAAAATATTTGTAAAAGCATATTAAAGTCTTTAAATATTTTTATCAAGCTTCATTGTTTGTTTACATTGTAAGGTATGATTGGCGTCGATTTCAGTTCGTAAATGACGCCAGTTGATTTTAGTTTTGAAATTAGTGTAAATTTATAGTTGGGATAGAATGTTTGATTGGGCAAGTAAAGGTCACCAGTTGAAATGAGTATTGAAAGTAGAGTAGTCTAAGGTGATAATGTCGAGTCAAGATAAAATGTTCGGTTGAGAATGAGAAAGTCCCTAGCTGGATCCCGGATATTTTGGCGATGTTGCGGGTGAGATAGCTGGTTGGAATTATCGAGTAGAGTTGAATTTGGGTTAGCATGGAGTGTCTGTAATTATTGGATAGTTAATTATAAAATACGCAAGCAAAGTGATGACGTCACTGGCCGTCAGTGGATGAAAAAAAAAAAAAAAAAAGATTTCCTATGTTAATCGCCCATTGGATTTTTGTAAAAAATTATTAAAAATTGAGGCAATTTATTTTCCGATTTTAATCCCCATATTTCGGTATAGATATGTATTAGTTATCGTCTGCATGCGTTAGATTAAGTTGTTTTTGCTATAAAATTGATAAAATTTAAATTTTAAATTTCAAAACTCTAGGAAAAAAAATGGCAAACTTCCATATTCGATTCAAAACATAAACATTTCATTTCAAAGGATGATATTTACACAAAAATCTGATGTGGGCACCACATGACTTCCTTATACACTTTTAGAAATGTACATAATGTTAAAAAATATTGTCACTGGACCCGAAACAGTTGGCTAAAAATATTTTAAAAAAATGCATGCATACGTAAAAAAATAAATAAATAAATAAATAAAATTGTGCCTTGAGGGGACTCATTTTAAAATCCTTGGGGGGGGGGGGACTCATGTCAAAGTTGGGCCTTGGGGGGACTCGTGTCAAAGTTGGGCCTTGGGGGGCCTTATTTCAAAGTTGCACCTTGGGGGGACTCATGTCAAAGTTATGCCTTGGGGGGGACTCATGTCAAAGTTGTACCTTGGGGGGGACTCGTGTGCCTTGGGGGGACTCATGTGCCTTGGGGGGGACTCATGTCAAAGTTGCGCCTTGGGGGGACTCATGTCAAAGTTGTGCCTTGGGGGGGGGGACTTCGGATCCGAAACAATTGGATAAAAGTGTTAAAAAATGCATTTTCACCGTGTTTCTGAACTATTCCGGAAGTTTCAAATCTCTAACTAGTCGGGAAGTTAGTTAAATAGATTTTCTGTTGAATCATATAAACGCTGCTAAAGGCAGCAGTGACACGAAGCAATTGGCTAAAAATATTTAAAAAATGCATTGTCACCGTGTTCTGAGCTTTTCTGGAAGTTTTAAATGTCTAGCTAGTCGGGAAGTTAGTTAAAAATCGATTGCAAGATTTGTACTGGTAACGCTGCCGAAGGCAGCAGGTATCGGAAACAGTTGGCCAAAAATATTAAAAAAACGCATTGTAAACGTGTTCTGAGCTTTTCTGAAAGTTTCAAATGTCTAGCTAGTCGGGAAGTCAGTTAAATTGCAAGATTTGTCCAAACCGTTTTTGAGTTATTACCGTTTTTTGATACATTATGGCCAAAACCAATGTATTTTTGGTCATTATGAACCTAATTTTCCTAAATATCTCCAAAATGGAAAATCATACAAAGTCCAAAAAGGGAGGTGCAGAACTATATGTTATAACAAACCTATGTACCAATTCGCAACTTTCTACGTTCAACCGTTTTTGAGTTATTACCGTTTTTTGATACATTATGGCCAAAACCTATGTATTTTTGTCATTATGAACCTAATTTTCCTAAATATCTCCAAAACGGAAAATCATACAAAGTCCAAAACGGGAGGTGCACAACTAGATGTTATAACAAACCTATGTACCAATTCGCAACTTTCTACGTCAAACCGTTTTTGAGTTATGCGACATACACACACACACACACACAGACACACACACACACATACAGACGTCACGAAAAATCGTGTAAAATCGCTTATATCTCTAAAACGAGAGCTCGTGTTCAGACGACACTTGCAGGTGTACAACTATACATCATGACAGTCACACGTATAAATTGGCAACATTCAGCGATCATTCGTTTTCGAGCAATGTGAAATACAAAATCCATTTCGCAAATCGGGATTACTATACTTCCTTATACTTTGTATAAGGAAGTAATAAATATCCAACTAATATACTAATTAAAAGGAAAATGATAAATATTCTATCATAATTTGAAGTCAAATTTGTTTTCAAATGTCTAAATAAAGTGTCTGGTATAAGATACTCGTATGTTGCAGCGGAATAGATTTAATATATGTGTCATCCTTGGCGGAAAAAAAAAATATCGCCAAATTATTTAGGCGAACATATTTAATTCCTTTCAAAAATCATGGTTATTTTAACAACTTATATTAAGAGAGCGATGAATTATATGAAACAATATTTCGTACAATACATATTACGAAAATAAACATCTGTCATGTATATTTTCGTATTATGTTTTTAATCGCCAAATACAAAAAACGTCAAAGATGACACAGTTTTGAAACTTAAAATTTTGTCAATTTGACAGCAAAATAACTCAATCTAACACATGGATACGATAGCATATCTATCCGCGATTGTAATGAAATGCTCGCCCTCTGGTGGGCTACGGTGAAATTACAATAAACATGGTTTAATTCGAATTCCATATAGCCGCCATTGCTAGCCGATGTTTAGTTTCACATATATTTATTGAATAAAAATGAATAAATACGGTAAAAAAGATAACGCATACTTTTGTGTGCCACAGTGTAAATCCAAAGCATCAAGAAATCCAGAATTGAGCTTCCATTTATTTCCAAATGACGAATTTAAAATTTCAGTTGCTTCGGCTAATGGAAGTAAAGAATTAATCAGATGATTTGAAATTAATATTTGTTCAACTTCAGTTAAAAATCTACTTCCGATCGAACTTTGAATAAACTGAAGTATTTTTTCCAAAAACAATCAATTTTCCATAATGTAATGGCGGAGAAATTATAGTACGAATATTAAGTAGAATAACAAGAATACTATTGGAACACACGTGGCTAATGTTTACTAACAACTGCAGTGTTCACAAAGCGCCGTCTATCGATCATTACAAACGCGGATACCCATATACAGTATTAAAATCGGGAAATAATTTTTCTCGATTTTTAATAATTTTTTACAAAAAATCCAATGGACGATTAACATAGGGAATCTTTTTCTTGCATCCACGGAAGATCAGTGACGTCACACTTCGCTTGCGTATTTGAAAACAGGATCTTCGATTGTCTTAAAAAAAAGTATTTTGGTAAAATGAAGTGAATAGTTTTTTACTTTCTCTTACCCATAGGGTCGAGAAAGTATTGTTTTAGGGTCAAATTTTCAAACGTGGGTTTTTGTTATACTTACATGTTCTGAGGTCCCCTGAAAACGAAAATCATGTTTTTAGCGAATGGTCTCTGTGTGTGTATGTCTGTCTGTCTGGATGTCTGTGTGTCTGTTATCAGCATATCTCAAGAACAAATAGTAGCAGAAATTCCAAACTCGGTATTCTAAATGTGTATCATATAGGGATGCTACAGTAAGATTTCGTTGAGATGAAGCTAATGGTTCGTGTACAGGGACATTCAAAAATATTTAAATACATTACGTCTATGGGGGAAATTGCAGGTAAGTAGAATTTAACATCTATAAACTGCGCTAGACTAAATAAAACGAATATATATTTTTTGTAATAGAGATAATCAACTGGGAATTTTTTTTTTTTTTTTTTTGTGTATGTAGGAGCCTCGCCGCTCCCCCTCGTGGGGAGTAAATTTTCATGATGGGTATCTTTCAAAAAAGCTCGACAATATGTTTAAAACGAATGGTTAAACCATCGATCTGCGATAATTTAAAATAAAGTTATTGATTCTTTTCAATTTTAACAAAAAAAAAAAAATCACTTTAGTATTGAGAATAAATTCAATTTTTTTTTTTAGTGCTAGAGGCCTATTTCAGTCGGTACAGCGTTGTCGAATTTTTATACGTCACTCTTAATAGTGCTAAGGGCCTATTTCAGTCGGTTTATTGAATGGGGATTTATTGAATGAAGATTTTGTAGATAATTTGATTACTCATAACGAAGGTTACAAGTTTTTAAAAAATATAAAAAATTCTCCCAAGGTACAACTTTGACATGAGTCCACCCAAGGCACAACTTTGACATGAGTCCCCCCCCCCCCCAAGGTACAACTTTGACATGAGTCCCCCCAAGGCACAACTTTGACATGAGTCCCCCCCAGGCCCAACTTTGACATGAGTCCCCCCCCAAGGTACAACTTTGACATGAGTCCCCCCAAGGCCGAACTTTGACATGAGTCCCCCCCCCAGGCGCAACTTTGACATGAGTTCCCCCATGGCCCAACTTTGACATGAGTCCCCCCCAAGGTACAACTTTGACATGAGTCCCCCCCAAGGTACACCTTTGACATGAGTCTCCCCCAAGGCACACCTCCCCCTCATTGGGAAAAAGAGAAAAAACGTTGTTTTGCGGCTATAAGACAGTTTGGACTTCCAACGTTATTTGTTACAGTATCTGCAGCTGAAACACATTGGTTTGATTTAATGAAAACTTTATCATGGAATTTAGATCGTCACGAATTAACTAAAGAAGAATTTGTCGATATTAACAAGTTTAGCAGTAGGCCTCTGGCACTAAATTAAAATTTGTCAGTGTCAGATTTTCATGTTTTAAATAATGATATAATGTCGCGTCTGTATATATATATATATATATATATATATATTTTCTTTTTTTTTGGGGGGGGGGGATATTTATATTTAATGTTATACTACTTCTCTAATATGGAAATCGTCTGTATTATCATACAAGATAAGTTTTTTAAATAATAATTTTAATAAATAATTTTTTAGAAACAGAATTATTTTTTAATAACCGAATTAAATTCTGTATAAATGTAGGTGCATTAATAAAACGAGGGGTTGAGGAGGGCCAGAACTAATTATCATATAAAACTCTTCCGAAGCCTAATTTGAATTGTTCAACATAGGTTTACATAACAGTACTCGTTATCTCACCTTTTAATCTCCAACCTGTACTTATAGTATTAAATTTCAGGGTAAGAGAAAGTCATGTGAGTGACACACCAGATTATTCTTATTATGAGGACTTTAAATAGAGCACTTAATGGAACACTGGGATGTGTTGTTGCTGTTGTGATTGTCGGGCCTATATTTTTTGTCAGCGAGCAGTTTTTTTATTGTCATTCATATTTATTGATCGGGTAGAATTTGTTTAATTTCAGAACGAAAATTATAAAATATCGAAACACATTTGATTTATAAACAAAAATTGAAACTACATTTAAATGATCACGTGGTAATCTTCATGTTCTAAACATTGTTTTCAAGATTTATTGTTCACATTCCGTCATTTTTGACGGGGTTATATACCAGTAATATAATAATGTAATAAAGCATTACATCTTCACATTCAAGTTCTCCACTTCTAATCAAATTTTCCTATTTCACATTATTTATCATCAAAATGTCTTAGAAGGGAAAAAAAAAAAAAAAAAAAAAAAAATTCGTCTGCTGCGAGAAAAAAAGAAATTTAGTGTCAGATTTGACAAATTGGGATAACTTTTGAATTACTTGTATATATATATATATATATATATATATATATATATATACAGGGTCCGCCAACAGTCCCATCTTACACCCTGTATCTTGGAAACGCGTTGGAATTTCTGAAAACTGAAAAATATGTGTCAAACATGCCTGCCAACATCCTCATTAATATTCCGTAGTGTTGTAAGTCCCGCCCTTTCTTACACACCAGTAAATTTTTAGAGTAATATTCGCCAACTGTAGTTACGATTAAATAAGAAGGAAAATATTGTAAAAAAATACTGGAGTGAAAAAGAAGGCGGGGCTAACAATACTACGGAATATTAATTAGGTTGTCTGCAGGTAACTGTCAAATGAATTTCAGAGGGATTTCAGTTAACTAAAAAAAGAAAATTGCTCTGGGAGGCACAGGGGTGCCGATAGTGGGGACAAACTTTAAAATTTCAAATAAGGAGGGGTGAGGGGTATCTTTTAATGGCTCGATCGAAAAAAAAAAGCATTCAAGGGATTAATTTTTAAATTAAAAAAAAAAAAAAAAAAAAAAAAATGGTGGGGGGGTCCTTTGTTAATTCGTTGGAAAGATTTTTTTCAAAACAAACATATTTTAAAATATGTTTTGTGTTACCTTTTTTTTTTATTCAGATTAAATAGACTGCAAATAATCCCCATCCTCTTATCTGTTTTTCGGGACCACTTCGGTTGGTTGGTTGGTTGAATACCTTTTTCTGGCGCAAGGTCCAAAGTAAGACATGCTGCGCCAAACAAACAGGTAAAAGAAAAAATAGCCTCTGGATGGGTTTACCCATCCAGAATGTTATAAAAAAAAATCACAGAAGAAAAAAGAAACAAAACTATATACAAGATAAAATTTAAAAAGGATAAAACCAGTGTAGACAATAAAAAACAGATGTAAAATAGGATGAATTTGTAAACAATAAAATCAGATGTCGAAGTAAAAACCAGCCTCTTTCAAAAAATTTGTCAAGTGATAATGAGGATTTGCACCTAAAAGGCTTGTCAGATTGGGTGAAGATGAATTAAAATAATGTTGATATAGATGACGAAGGCAAGGGCAGTCGGTGAGAATATGGCGAATAGTTAGTGCACTAAAATGACATTTTGGACAATCAGGTTGTTGCTCTCCAAGTAATAAGTATTTATGTGTGAGTCTTGAATGCCCGATTCTTAGTCTAGTAATAATGACATCGTATTTTCTAGGGGTGAGTGTATGCCAGATTGAAATTTCAGGTTTTATTACTTGCAATTTGTTATTCGTTTGGTTATTCCACTCCCTTTGCCAAATATTTTTAAAATAGCTTTTAAGTGTGTGTTTCATGTCATCGTATGGTACAGGACAGTTTAAAAGAATAGAAGCCTGCCTTGCGGCTTTGTCTGCTGCTTCATTGCCTTTGATGCCTACATGACCAGGAATCCAGCAAAACAAGATGTCAAATCCCTTTTTTTGAAGGTCGTTGTAAGTTTTTAAAATTGGAGTGAAAGATGGATTACAAGAGGTAGATGAAAGAGAATCAAGAACACTCTTTGAGTCTGTATATATAATGAATTTACGATTTGGATGAGATGAAATAAAATTAAGGGCAACCTCAATACCTAAAAACTCTGCAGAGAAAATGGAAAAAAATCAATCCTCTTTCAAAAAATTTGTCAAGTGATAATGAGGATTTGCACCTAAAAGGCTTGTCAGATTGGGTGAAGATGAATTAAAATAATGTTGATATAGATGACGAAGGCAAGGGCAGTCGGTGAGAATATGGCGAATAGTTAGTGCACTAAAATGACATTTTGGACAATCAGGTTGTTGCTCTCCAAGTAATAAGTATTTATGTGTGAGTCTTGAATGCCCGATTCTTAGTCTAGTAATAATGACATCGTATTTTCTAGGGGTGAGTGTATGCCAGATTGAAATTTCAGGTTTTATTACTTGCAATTTGTTATTCGTTTGGTTATTCCACTCCCTTTGCCAAATATTTTTAAAATAGCTTTTAAGTGTGTGTTTCATGTCATCGTATGGTACAGGACAGTTTAAAAGAATAGAAGCCTGCCTTGCGGCTTTGTCTGCTGCTTCATTGCCTTTGATGCCTACATGACCAGGAACCCAGCAAAACAAGATGTCAAATCCCTTTTTTTGAAGGTCGTTGTAAGTTTTTAAAATTGGAGTGAAAGATGGATTACAAGAGGTAGATGAAAGAGAATCAAGAACACTCTTTGAGTCTGTATATATAATGAATTTACGATTTGGATGAGATGAAATAAAATTAAGGGCAACCTCAATACCTAAAAACTCTGCAGAGAAAATGGAAAATGAATTAGGGAGTTGATAGCTAAAAGTGGTGTTTCCAATGACAACACCACAGCCGACTTTATTAGTGGTTTTGCAGCCGTCAGTAAAAATCTCGACGTAGTCATTATAAAGAGAGCGATGTGATAAGTAAAGGGACTGAAAAATAGAAGCATCAGTGTTAGATTTGTCAAACCCATTAGTAAAGTTCCATGACGTCATGAAGTGGTATTTGACAGGAGATAGGTGGCAACAGTCAAGGAAGAGAACGGAGTTGGATGGAACGAGAGAATGCATGTTTAGTTAATTAGAGAAGAATATTTTTATTTGTGTTCTAAATGTTTATCTATGTTTTGTGCGTTTTTTTTAGTAGTGTCTTATTAAATGTTTTCGTCTTTAAGTACGAAGTGTTTTATTTCAAAGCCACGTCTGAATTTATTTAATGCTATCTGATGGTGTCTCCAATCAAGCAGAAACCAGGATCTGAATTTTACTGGCGCAGCCTTTCACTAGGATAGAAAAGGATACCTAAAAATTGGGGAAGGTAAGAGCTTTCGTGTATATGCCCAAATATTTTAAGTGTACATTTTAAAAAATGTTTTTTTTTTTATAACATAAAATGATAATAGAACGCCAGTTCTAAGTTTTTGTTCTCAAATAAATTCGAATAAAGTTCACGCCAGTGAATGTCAATTTTAATACAGTGTGAATGTATTAAGTGTATTATATTTTACGCTGGTAAATAACAGCATACGATGTCACGCCAGTGATTGTTTAATTTCAATACAGCGTATATGTATTAATTACATTTATTTACGGCAGTGAATAAAGGGTTAATATTTCACGCCAGTGAATATTAATTTTAATACAATGTGATTTTTTTTTTATTTACTTCAAAAAATATAGAGCTGTTTATCTGTTAAATATCTACAACAGTAGATCTTGATATTTTCCCCCTCAGTTTGATATATATACATATCTATATATTTTATTTGTTTGCTCTCCGAAATAAGAGTTAAAAGTATTTTGTGTGATGAAATAAATAAGAGTAAATATCGTATTTTGTTCCTGACATTGGAAAATCTATTTTTCTTTAGAATATTTATATTTTAATGAATGTACCTAATATGAAATATATTATGAGAGTTGATTCATTTTAGTTATTAAGTGCTGAAATTACACAAATAGTGTTTTGTTTATTTCATTTAATAACGAGCCATAATAAATTAGTTCGTTTTCGAACGAAATAGCTAATGCTGACAAAAATCGTCTGCGTTATTATTATTTTTTTGTTCCATTTCATTATTTTATAGAAAGAGTAAATTTTTTTTTCTTTTCTGTGTTTATGCTTATGACAAATGGTAATTATATAAAAAGTGTTAAAGATTACATTTTTTTTTTATTGTTTATTTTTTTTTACAAACGTTGAAGTAAGCTTATGATAGAATTGTTTGTTTATTCATTTCATATGAAATAAAAGTGTTGGTTTCAATAAAAAATAAATTGCATAAATAAGAAAAGAATTTTATTTTATATTTCATTGCGTAAGGAAATGTAAATATGCACGACAGTGTGTTTTAAATTATTTCTAATGTGTGAAAATATCATTCATGTATTTTTAAAGTCAAATTGATTCATAAGCTAAGTAAAGAAATTTATATAGATATCAATTGCTTTAGGTATAAATTATGGGTTTTGCGTATGGTATATAATTTTATTTCCATTAATATTTAACAAAGTGTTTTAAATCAGCACCACCTTGAGGAATTTTTGCTAAGTTTCTGGTTCAGAAAATTTTAGGTGTATAAGATGGCATATTTGGGTCGCGCAAAGAAAGGGGATTTGAAATTGTTGGCTGTGGAGCTGAATCTTCAGGTCACGAATGAAATGACTAAGCGAATTAATTACCAAAGATAAAGAATATGACGAAGAGTTTACTAAGAATCAGCTCGACATTATTATCGAAGATAGGAAGCTCCATGAGAAACAAGACGCTGAAAAGCAATTCCAAGAGCAAGAGATTGAAAAACAAAAACGCGAATATGAATTTGAGTTAGAAAAAATCCGTTTGGAAGCTGAAAAGTTTAAAGTAGCACCGATTTCTGAAGCTAAGAGTAGTACGCAAGATTTAACAAAAATCGTTCCAAAATTCGAAATGAGAGATGGAGATATAGTGCTGTTCTTGACTTTGTTTGAGCGTCAAGCCAAGAGAATTAATCTAGATAAATGTAACTGGGTGTCAGCTCTTTTAGCTCTTATGCCAAAAGAAATCACTCAATTAATAGCTCGTGAATCAGAAGAAAAATTTGACGATTATGATTATATCAAAGGTTTATTATTAAAACGATTTAAATTAGGCCCTGAACATTTCAGACAAAAATTTGTGAAACATCAGCGAAACCCTACTCGATCTTGGCGAGACTTTGTTTTCGAAATAACAAGCTACTTTGAGGAATAGCTTGAAGGAGTTGCAGTAAATGATTTTGAAGGATTGAAGAATCTTATGATTACGGATCAGTTAAAAAGACGCGTTCCAGGTGATATCCGAGAACATTTCGTCGATGACTGGGCTAAGTTACTTGTTCCGGGTGTTTTAGCTGATAAGTTGGATGAGTACGAAAGTGTACGATTGAATGCTAAGGGATCCGGTTTGGGTGATATGAAACATAGAACAACTAGTAATTACAAACCTGATTTTAAAGACTTTAGCAACAAACAAAAAGACGAACAGCCATCTCGGAAATTTAGGACATCATTTCCTTCAAGAACTGATCAAAATACAAGTTTTAAACCTACTTGTTTTACGTGTGGATCTGTGGGGCATTTATCTAGAGTTTGTCCCAAGAATTCCAAGAAAACATCAACTCGTAATGCCGTAAGTAATGTGGTTGAAGCCAAAGACGTTAGGCCAAAGACAGCGAACGAAGTTGTAACTGCTAAGGTGTCAATTCCTGTGTCAACCTCTATGCCGATTAAAGATGGAATTGATGATTTGAAATACGTAAATATCAAATGTGGAGAAAAGGTTTTGAAGGCAATAGTGGATACTGGAGCACAAATTTCAGTCTTACATGCAGATTTGGTCGATACCGACTTTGGAGAAGGGGATGGAACAATCCAAATTATTTCGGCTTTCGCTGAAAAAGAAGTAGCTGCTCTAAAGATTTTTAACCTAAAGATAGATGATGGGAAACACGGCAATGTACCTGTAACTTGTGCAGTGTCGAAGAAACTTGTGAATGATATGCTAATTTGTTCAACTGCCTATGAAGTTTTAATGGAGAATATAGAATTAAATGGATGTATGAATCATGCACTTGCAAAGTTAAATGAGAGCATTGAAAAAGAAAATCAGGAAGAACATGATGAAAAGAAAAACATCTCAACGTCCATTCAACTTAACGCTGAGATTACCGATGATAAAAGCAATGGAAATAAAGAAGATTTTATAAAATTACAATTAGATGATGAAGATTTAAAGAAATCCTGGTTTTATGCCAAAAATGGGAAGAATTCATTTAAAATTAGTAATGGAGTTCTTGTCCATTCAGAATGCTTATGTGGAGAAAATGTTGATCAAGTTGTTCTGCCCACATGCAAAAGAAAAGAAGTTCTTAGGATGGCACACGAAATACCATTGGCTGGTCATCTAGGCGAACAGAAAACAAAGCAGAGAATAAAATATTCATTTTATTGGCCAAGTCTCAAAGAAGACGTTAAAAAATTTTGTGAAAGTTGCAAAACCTGCCAATTACGCAGAACAGTTTCCTATAGGGATCGTATACCGATACAACCCATTGTTAGGCCAGAAATTCCATTTGAAGTCTGGAGTTTGGACTGTATTGGACCTTTAGAACCCCCGTCTCGAAGAGGACATAAATATGTGATTTGTGCAGTTGACTTATGTACTAGATGGGCTGAAGCTATTCCCGTGACTAACATCAATGCTAAAACAACTTGCAATAATCTGATGAGAATATTTACACAGACAGGGTTCCCCAAAGTAATATGTACAGACGAAGGTACTAATTTTACTGCTAAATTAAGTGAAGCATTTGTGGAACTTCTTGGAGTTTCTCCGAGGTTTGCAACGCCAGGTCATCCAGAAAGTATGGGTGCAGTGGAACGCTGGAATCGAACATTGAAAGATATGTTAAATAAAAATATACAGGAATATGGATCTAACTGGGATTTGCATCTTCCATATCTACTTTTTGCTTACAGAGAAGTTCCTCATAGTACGACAGGTGTTTCTCCGTTTCAGTTAGTTTATGGGCGTTTGCCTCCTGGACCATTGTCACTATTGAAAGACGTATGGACTGGTGCGAGGAAAATTCCCACTTCAGTTTCCGCATCAGTTGAAAAATATATATCAGAACTAGTTGAGAAACTAAGAAAAGCACATGAAATTGCATCAGAATATGCTCAGGATTCTCAAGAAAGATATACTTCGCGGTATAATTTGAGAGCAAGAGATAAACAGTTTAATGTTGGTGATAAAGTACTAATACTAGTTCCTTCATCTTCGCATAAATTACTTAAAACTTGGATTGGCCCAGCTACTGTCGTTGAAATCACTAGACCACATTCAGCCTTAGTTGAATTAGAGAATGGGTCCAGAAGAGTACTGCATTTTAATAAGCTCAGACCATACGTTGCTCGAATTGACCATGTTGGCCTAATATTTGATGAAGATAAAGATTTTGGTGATATTCATTACGCACCATTCGGAAATGGATGCCTAACCCCTAATGAGATAGCGGACCATATTGATAGTTTAGCTTTAAATTTTGAAAAGAAAAATGGTTTGAAAAATGTGATATGCAAATATAATAATGTTTTCAGCACTAAACCCGGAATCGCTAAAGAAGAAGGACACAGTGTCCGCGTTACTAGAGATTGCTGTTGTGGCATACAGCCCCCCTTCCAATTAATTAAAGTTGGCCAGACCTTAATCTCTACACAGAGCAGGTGTGCTGATACTTACAATAGTTTGGCTCCAGACTGTCTCGAACTGTGACACTAAAGTACAAAGAAGCTGCCCTGCTAGTACGCCCTGATGGTCGTGAGAACAGCGGAGTTTCCGAGGGATTTCTTCGGCCAGACGGGGAGGCGCCCGCCCGCTCAGCGAATGAGGGAGGAGCGCGGGTTGCCATCGAGAGAAAGAGTTTCCCCAGGAGCAGCGCTGGAAGCAGAGAGTCGGGGATTCGTATCTTGTCTTCGGCCAGTGAAGGTCGGAGGGTTTTTTCTTGTCCCGTTTACCAGGAGAGGTAGCGACTTAGTGATTTTTTTTTGTGTTCCTCTAGGAGCAGAGAACACAGGTCAGCTTATTTTCTGTCACCGGGGAAGGTGTGCAGGTCAGCTCGTAAGAGATATTTTACTTTAAATTATCCTAGGACTGGATCATATCTTTTCTGTACCTGGAACGGTGCAAGTATTGTTTCCGTAAATCGAATTTAGGATCACGGAGATCCACAGAAACTGTTTGTTAAGCATCAACTCAACTATCGATCCATGCTGTAGCTACTAGCCATTGTATATAATCCTCCAACATCAATATTGTAACTAACGGTTGTACATAGAATCTTGTTTAAATTTTAATTAAATTAATTTTCTTATCAACTTCTGCTGTGACGGGATTTTCTCATTCGCTACCAGAACCCTCGCCCGAAAGTCCGAAACGCCACAGCTATACTAACTTGGTGGCAGCGCTAGAGGGATGATTGTTGGAGAAATACTACACTGCCTGAAGAAGTACGGACGATAGGAACGTGATAGACTCAATGGAAGGATAGACGCAGCGGAGTACGTCGAACCATCAAATCAACGGAGGAGACGTCTACGTCGCATCGACTAGAATCTCTAAGACAGAGAGGAGAGCCCTCAGCCTTAATTATCCGGAGCCCATCCCGAATTCCATACGGAGTGCCGATCCGAGAGCCCATCATAAGTGCCAGAAGGAAGGACGGAACTCGAGCAACGACAACAAAACAGGGGTGAGTCAAACTTTTCTAGTGAGGCTGTAAAATTTTTGTTATTTAAGGTATTAGATGATAAATGTATAAAGTTAAAAGTTATTTAGAAAATTATTAAGGGAGAGTAAACCTTAAATTAACATTGTTTTTGGAAAAATTAAAAATGTGGCATATCACAAATATTAGAAACTCTAAGTAAAAACAGGGAGGAATTTAAATTATAGGTAAATTTAATTTAAATATAACTCATATTTGTTTAGTTTGGAAAAATATTAATTGATTTGCACATATTTGATTATCTTGTTTTAAATGAGAAAACAAAAAGGGTGTTAAAGTATTTTGAGAAGATAACACAGTAATTTCATATTGTTTGGTGTAAATTATGAAAATTAAAAGTGAATCAAATAAGTTACGGAAAGAGGTTTCTTTCCTGGAAAGGGTTGTGATTTCAAATATTTCAAATTTAATGTGTAGAATTGAATATTAAGTTTTAATTATTGGAATCGTGTTGTATTGGAATTTTATACACCCCAAAAATTTGCAAAATTGAATTATAGGTTTTATTAGTGTAATTTTGTATATGTATTTTTTGGAATTGGGTAAAATTGTAAGAATTGTGTAAAATTGGTAGGAATTGTGTAAAAGTGTTAGGTATTGTGTAGAAATTTTTTTGGGAATTGTGTAAGATTAAATTGTGAATTTAGAATTAGGTAAACATGTCAGAATTAGGGCAGTATAGGAAAGCGGAACTGCAAGAGCTCGCAGTCGAATTCGGAGTGATTGTTGAAACTTCGGATAGGATAAGTGATATCATAGGGAAAATTCAAAAGTCTCCAGATTATGATAAAGACCTAGCCCTAGCTCAAATTAAGTTAATACGGGAGGATCTCTTAGAAAGAAAGGCGGAAGAGAAAAGGAATGCGGAAAAGATTGCGGAAAGGGAGGCTGAAGAGAAAAAAATCGCTGAAAGAGAAGCGGAAAGGAAACATGAATTAGAGTTAGAAAAACTTAAAATAGCCCAACATTCAGAAACAGTAAGTCTAGCTTCGACTCGTAGCGAACGCCCCAGCCGACAATCACTAAAATCGGTTATGCAAAAATTTGAACCGGAGAAATCGGACATGGCATTATTTCTTGCGTTATTCCAAAGACAAGCTAGGAAGTTAGAAATAGATGACGAGGATCTAGTGACTAATTTATTAGCTTTATTGCCTGTAGAAATCGCGGAATTAATTTTAAAAGAACCCCAAGAAATTAGTGACGATTTTGAGAAAGTCAAACAAATGCTATTAGATCGATTTAAATTAAGTCCGGAAAATTTTAGAATTAAATTTATGCAACACCAAAAACAACCGGGAACTCTTTGGCATGATCTAGCTTATGATTTAGATACATATTTAAATGGGTGGTTAGAGGGAGTAGAAGTAACAAATTTTGAGGATCTAAAGAAATTAATGGTGGCCGACCAGTTAAAGAAACGGGCTAATTTCGAAATGAAAGATCATTTCATAGATTCGTGGAGCTCTCTCAATGAACCGCGAGAGTTAGCTAAGAAGTTTGACGCGTACGAGTCAGTTCGCAGAAATAATAAGAAAAGTTGGACCCCGAAACCACCACTAGAAAAGAAATTAGATAAACGCAACTTTGATAAAAATAGGGTTGAGAAAAATGCCCCAGAACAAAAAAATTGGAGGGATAAGTCTGATCTGACGGAAAGATCGAAATTATTTGAGGCCCGAAAACCTATTGTTTGCTATGTGTGCTCTTCCCCCGATCACATTAAGCCAAATTGCCCAGTCTGGAAAAGCAGACAAGAGAAGGCTGAAAAAGTAAATCACGTAGGAGACGCTGAGAATTTAAACCCGGCTTTTGAACCTTATTTAAGTGAAGCCAAGATAAATGGGGAAAAGTTTACCATTTTACGTGATTCTGGGACGTGCCTCGATATTGCCCCTCATAAAATAATTTCTAATGAGCAATTAAACGGGGAAACCGTGTGGGTTAAGGCAGCTTTAGCCAACGAAGTGAGATGTCTACCCATAGCCAATATTGAATTAGAAATTGAGGGAATAGGGTTAATTAATACGAAAGCCGCGGTAGCGGATAAGGAAGTTCTCATGGATTATTATTTACTGGGAAATGAGACGCAGAAATTAATCGAGAGAAAAAAACAAAAACCCGAATTAATCCATGCAGTCGAAACGCGAGCGAAAAGGCGTAAAAACGAAACTGCGCCAAAAACCAGTCTGGCGAGTGAAAGCACTGGGAATGATCAGGGAGAGGCAGAAATGTCGCCAGAGAGCGAGCCTACGGAAAATCAGGGTACGGAAGAATCAATTTTCCTCCCCGAGTTAGAGGAGGATAGGATCACCGCTCTGGCGCAAGTTGGGAAAAACGAGTTTCGCCAAGAGCAGGAAAAAGATGAAAGCCTGACGGAGTTGTGGGTGCGCGCGAAAGAGGAGAAATCGAATTTAACAATAGATCAAGGTTTGCTGTACAGAATTGCTACAGATCACAGAGGAGAAAAAAGACGTCAGCCAATTATTCCGCGGAAATATAGGAATGAAATTTTGAATCTTTGTCACAGTTTAATATCCGGTCATGTGGCCATGACTAAAACTAAGGATAAATTGTTGCGATATTTTTTCTGGCCAAATATCATTAAAGAGGCTGAAGCCTATGTAAAATCGTGTGATCCTTGTCAGAAAATTGGGAAGGCAGGAGAGCAAAAAAAAGCCCCTCTTAAACTTGTTCCCATTATTACTGCAATTTTTACGCATATAAACTGTGATATTGTGGGGTCACTCCCACCTTCTGAAAATCAAAATAAATATATGCTCACGGCTATGTGCTTAGCATCGAGGTATCCAGAGGCTATCCCGATACCCGATTCAAGGTCGGAAACAGTGATCGACGCGTTAATGATAGTATTTAGTAGAATGGGATTTCCGAAAGTAATCCAAACAGACTTAGGGGCTTGTTTTATGAGTAACTTAACCTCAACTTTCTTAGAAAAATTTGGAATTAAAATAACTCACAGTAGTGTGCACCACCCACAGACAAATTGCATTGAGCGTTGGCATCGTTCAGTTAAACGGTTATTGAAGGTAATCTGTTTAGAAAGTGGAGAAAGTTGGGAGAGGAGTTTACCCTATGCTTTGTTAGCTTTGCGGACGGTAACACATGAATCAACGGGATTCAGTCCAGCCGAGTTGGTTCATGGGAGAAATCTGCGAACCCCGGAAACCCTGCTATTTGAGGAATGGACAGAGCAGGAAGAGGAGCAAAACCCAGTGACGGAGTATGTTTTCGAATTGATAAACAGACTACAAAGGTGTCAAGAGCTCGCGGGGGAGCAGATGGAGGAAAAAAGGGACAAACGCAAAATCTGGTATGACAGAAATGCGGTAAATCGGAAATTTAATCCCGGGGACAAAGTGCTGGTTTTAGCCACAAGTAAACCCAATAAATTATCCGTATCATGGATAGGGCCAGGCACTATTGAGAGTCAAATGTCAGAGACTAATTATATTGTAAATGTACCGGACAGGCACGAAAAGTCGCAAATTTATCATGTCAATTTACTAAAACCTTACGTGCAGAGAGCAGAAATCGTAAATGTATTAATAGAGGAAAATTGGGATAATAAAACGACGGAGGCAGACTTAGAAATACCTTATCCTATAACTGACCCGGAAGAATTTGACCTCAATATGGTAATTAGGGACAGTAATTTAGGAAGTCGTTGCACAAAAGCCCAACAGGAGCAATTAGGAGCATTACTAATTAAACACAAGAAAGTGTTTTCCAATATTCCAGGCCGAACGAATTTAATTGAGCATGATATTGATTTGACTAGTGATAAACCCGTTAGAATGAAGCCATATAGGACGTCACCTCGACAAACCGACATCCTGAAATCCGAAATCCAGCGTATGTTAGAATTGGGCATAATTAAGGAAGGGGAGTCATATTATACCTCGCCTATGATATTAGTAGAGGCCCTTGGCAGAGAACCCCGCCCGTGCGTTGATTATCGCAAGTTAAATGAGATAACTCGTGCCGAATTTTTCCCTTTGCCTAACATAGAAGAGAGGGTAGAGCAAGTGGCAGCAACAAAATTTATTACCGTGATTGACTTAACTAAAGGCTATTGGCAAATACCTTTAACCCCTAACGCACAACGTTTAGCGACATTTGTAACTAGTTTCGGTTCATATCAACCTTTGGTAATGCCATTTGGACTTGTCTCCGCCCCGTATAGGTTTTCAAAATTCCTGAGTATTCTATTAAAGGGACTAGAAAGTTTCTGTTTGCCTTACCTTGACGATATGGCTATCTTTTCTAATTCATGGGAAGAGCATTTAGAACATTTAGATATAGTTCTAAAGCGGGTAACCAAGGCAAAATTAACCATTAAATTAGCCAAGTGTAAATTTGCCCAGGAGACGGTCAAATATTTAGGGCATGTTGTAGGGAAAGGACGTAGGAAACCGTCCGAGATTAAAATTAAGGCCATTACTGATTTCCCAGCTCCAAAATCAAAAACGGAAATTAGAAGGTTTTTAGGGATGTGCGGGTATTACTCCCGATACATAAAGAACTATGCAATAATAGTAGAACCGCTGACCCGAGCTTTAAGAGGGAAAACGAAAAAGGAAAAAGTAGACTGGAGTCCCGAAATGGAGAAGGCTTTTAGGGAGTTAAAAGATAAACTCACCCGTGACCCAGTACTGTACGCTCCTGATTATACTAAGGAGTTTATTATTCAAAGTGACGCCTCAGATAAGGGGATAGGTATTATCATGGCTCAAAGGCAAGTAGATGAAGAACATCCAATTCTGTACTTAAGTCGAAAATTTACTAAGGCAGAGAAAAACTATAGCACAACCGAAAAGGAATGTGCTGGGATCATTTTCGCAGTGAAAAAGTTAAAACATTACCTGGATGGTCAAAAATTTACCATAGAAACTGATCACAACCCATTAATATGGTTAAAGAGAAATGCGGGAAACAATCCCAGATTAATGCGGTGGGCGTTAACCTTGCAGCCCTTTAACTATGAAATCCGACACAGACCAGGAAAAGACATTCCTCATGTGGACTGTTGGAGTCGGGTGGATTAAAAGTTATCTGTAAGAAATTTTGTATATAGTTTATTATTATTAGTATTGTTTTTATTATGTTAATTAATTTGTAATTTGAAACTTGTAACTTTAGTGTAAATTTAAGTACTGTTTAGTCAGGAAGATTAGCCTTTCTAGAATTGCTTTGATGCACCCTAACCTAATTTGATTGCAGAGATTTTCTGGAGTTTTTCAACCCCAGAAAACCATCTTAAGGGGGCGGAAGTTGTGGCATACAGCCCCCCTTCCAATTAATTAAAGTTGGCCAGACCTTAATCTCTACACAGAGCAGGTGTGCTGATACTTACAATAGTTTGGCTCCAGACTGTCTCGAACTGTGACACTAAAGTACAAAGAAGCTGCCCTGCTAGTACGCCCTGATGGTCGTGAGAACAGCGGAGTTTCCGAGGGATTTCTTCGGCCAGACGGGGAGGCGCCCGCCCGCTCAGCGAATGAGGGAGGAGCGCGGGTTGCCATCGAGAGAAAGAGTTTCCCCAGGAGCAGCGCTGGAAGCAGAGAGTCGGGGATTCGTATCTTGTCTTCGGCCAGTGAAGGTCGGAGGGTTTTTTCTTGTCCCGTTTACCAGGAGAGGTAGCGACTTAGTGATTTTTTTTTGTGTTCCTCTAGGAGCAGAGAACACAGGTCAGCTTATTTTCTGTCACCGGGAAAGGTGTGCAGGTCAGCTCGTAAGAGATATTTTACTTTAAATTATCCTAGGACTGGACCATATCTTTTCTGTACCTGGAACGGTGCAAGTATTGTTTCCGTAAATCGAATTTAGGATCACGGAGATCCACAGAAACTGTTTGTTAAGCATCAACTCAACTATCGATCCATGCTGTAGCTACTAGCCATTGTATATAATCCTCCAACATCAATATTGTAACTAACGGTTGTACATAG
This sequence comes from Salticus scenicus, assembly GCA_963930645.1. Classification (NCBI taxonomy): domain Eukaryota; kingdom Metazoa; phylum Arthropoda; class Arachnida; order Araneae; family Salticidae; genus Salticus; species Salticus scenicus. Next base: position 135,862,260 of record OZ005649.1, read on the forward strand.
AATCTTGTTTAAATTTTAATTAAATTAATTTTCTTATCAACTTCTGCTGTGACGGGATTTTCTCATTCGCTACCAGAACCCTCGCCCGAAAGTCCGAAACGCCACACTGTCCTAAAAGACTACGTCCATATAGAATACCGATAGTTATGCAAAAAGAAGTGGATCGACAGATTCAAGAATTACTTACACTTGGACTAATCGAACATAGTAACAGCGAATGGGCTCATCCTGTAGTTTGCGTTGCCAAAAAGGATGGAACTGTTAGGTTATGTGTTGATTTTCGTTTATTGAACAGCTATACCATCCCAGATGCATACCCCATGAAGATTGCCAATGATCTTATTTACTTGATTGGTAAGTCGCAGTTTATTTCTGTTCTAGATCTCACGAAAGGGTACTGGCAAATACCTATGAAAGAAGACAGCAAACATTATACTGCTTTTACTACCCACTCAGGGCATTTCCAATGGAATGTCATGCCATTTGGTATGAAGAACGCTGGTAGTACATTTCAAAAATCTATAGACAAAGTTTTAGAGTGTCATAAAGATTATTGTCGTTCCTATATCGACGATGTTGCAGTATTCTCTACCACTTGGAGTGAACATATAACACATTTGAAAGCAGTTCTCAAAACATTCCAAGAAGTTGGTCTTACAGTTAATTTAAAGAAATGCGATTTCGGAAAGAATGAAGTGAAATTTTTAGGCCATATTATTGGATCAGGAAGACATACACCCGATCCCGAAAAAACCGAAGCTATAAGAAAAATTTGCAGGCCTATCACCAAAAAAGAACTTCGTAGTGTAATTGGTTTGGCTAATTATTACCAGGAATACATTCCAAATTTTGCTTTAGAAATTCTTCCCTTGACTGAATTAACAAAGAAAAGCGTACCTAATGAAATTCCCTGGTCTGATGCCCAAGAAACAGCCTTTCAAAAATTGAAACACCATTTAATGAATATGCCATATCTATATACGCCTAATATAGCAAAGCCATTCAAATTGTACACTGATGCTTCGAGCAAAGCTATAGGAGCATGTTTATCTCAGTCGGACGATTCTGGCAAAGAACATCCGATTGCTTTCTTTAGTAAAAAACTTTCTCCGTGCCAAGTCAGATGGTCAACGATCGAACGAGAGGCTTACAGTGTGCTGACTGCTCTACGAAAGTTTGATACTTGGCTCTTCGGTGCAGAAGTCGAAGTAATTTCCGATCACAATCCTCTGACTTTTCTGACCCAAGCAATGCCACACGGTGCAAAGTTAGCACGTTGGGCTTTAGCTTTGCAAAGATATAATCTAAAAATTACGTATAGGAAGGGGAAAAATCATGGCAATGCCGATTCTTTATCTAGACTTCCTTAAAATATTTTAATAGTATTTCAGTTATATCTAATTATTCAAATTTAATTTACCTCGTGATATACTATATAATTCATGTGCATATTATAAGGGTTGTTTGTAAGATATTTAATGTTAGATCAATTATTTGTGTGTATTGCTGTTGTTGTTTATTGCTGAATATACTATGCATTTAATTTTTTTTTCTTTGGGCATATGCAGAAGCTCTTCCTAAAGATTTTATTATATATGCATTTTTTTTTTTAATAAACTCTTGATATAAACTTTTAGGATTTACATATATGAACATTTATTTTATGAACATTTTCTTAGAAACTCTTAGTATTATATCAAAAACTATTCAGCATTATCATGAATGTGAACATTTGTGTAGAAACTCTCTATATCATGAAACAGTATCTAAGTTTGGTAGCATCATAGTCACTCCTGTGACGTATGAGCTCAAAAAGGAGGGACGAGTAAAGTTCCATGACGTCATGAAGTGGTATTTGACAGGAGATAGGTGGCAACAGCCAAGGAAGAGAACGGAGTTGGATGGAACGAGAGAATGACATGTTTAGTTAATTAGAGAAGAATATTTTTATTTGTGTTCTAAATGTTTATCTATGTTTTGTGCGTTTTTTTTAGTAGTGTCTTATTAAATGTTTTCGTCTTTAAGTACGAGGTGTTTTATTTCAAAGCCACGTCTGAATTTATTTAATGCTATCTGATGGTGTCTCCAATCAAGCAGAGACTAGGATCGAATTTTACTCCATTGAATGGATGAACAGAAGAAATAACCTGGAAATTCCAAGGTGTCATGTTTAAAAGAGGCCGAGGACGAACTTTCGTATGAATGTGAGAGGTGCCATCAAGAAAGTTCTTAACCCTAAGAGCAAAATGTGGAATGCAAGATGGACGATTCACATAAAGATTATGATCGTTACTATTTAAAAGTGAATGAAGTGGATGATTAGGATGTGAGAGGATGCGAAAGTACAATTCACATGAAAGTCTTTGTCTGATGTCAGTGAGAAAAGGCTCCACACAGTCAGCATATAAACTAAAGACAGGAGAAGTACGGAAGGCTCCTGAACAAATTCTTAGTGCACTATGATGTGTTGTGTCAAGTCTCTTCAGGTAAGAATCGGGTGCTGATCCATAAACATGGCAGGCATAATCAATTTTAGAGCGAATAGCAGCTCTATATATTTTCAGGAGAGATGGACGATCGGCACCCCAAGAAGTATTAGAAAGGACTTTTAGAATATTAAGAGCTTTGTCACATTTAATTCTTAAGTGTAAAATATGTGGTTTAAAATTCAATTTTCTGTCAAAAATAACACCCAAGAAGCGAGCAGTGTCAACAACTGAAATTGGCCTGTTATTTATTAATATTTCTGGGTCAGGATGAAGCCCGCGTTTGCGGCAAAAATGCACACACTGTGTTTTGTCAGTAGAAAATGTAAAACTGTTTTTATTTGTCCAGTTGATGATATTCTTGATGGCAAGTTGTAATTGGCGTTCAATGAAGCGCATGTCATTCCCCTGGCATGAAATTTGCAGGTCGTCAACATATAAACTTCCATTTACACATTGTGGCAATTGTTTTAGTATATCATTTATTTTCAAGGAAAAAAGTGTAACGCTCAGAACACTGCCTTGAGGCACACCCTCCTCCTGAAAATAGAAGTCTGAATAAACTGATCCTATTCGAACTTGAAATCGTCTGACTCGTAAAAAGTTTTGAATGAAAATGGGGAGATTTCCTCGAAAGTCCAGATGAAAAAGATCTTTTAAAACACCATAGCGCCTTGTCTTGTCATAAGCTTTTTCTATATCGAAAAAAATTGACACCAAATGGTTACGTCTCACATTAGCTTTGCGAATACTCGTCTCCAATAATAAAATATTGTCAACCGTAGAACGGCCCCGTCGAAAACCACTTTGCCATGGAGAAATCAAATTATTTCTTTCAAGAATAAAAACTAATCTAGTATTTACCATTTTTTCGAGTAGTTTACAAAGACAGCTTGTAAGAGCAATGGGCCTGTAATTTTTGGGGTCAGTAGCATCTTTGCCTGGCTTAGGAAAAGGAATAACAATAGCATCGTGCCAAGCAACAGGGAAAATATTTTCAGTCCAGATCCTATTGTAAAGATGAAGGAGATTTTAAGAGACTGTTTCGATAAATGTTTAATCATAATGTAGGTAACACCATCGGGTCCGGGAGCAGAGTTATGGCAATGTTTTAAACTATTTTTTAATTCATTTTCTGTAAAAGGTCTATTGTAGTCTGGTGAAGTGCAGGAGTGAAAATTGATTGATGATCGTTCAGAATTACGTTTATGAGACAAAAATGGTTCGGAATATGAATTAGAACTGGAGATGTGAGATAAAGTTTTACCAATGGTGTTTGCAATATTTTTAGTAGAAGTTATAGTTTGGCCATTATCTTTTAAAAACGAAATACTTTGATTAGAATATATTCCCATTGCTTTCTTGACACGATGCCAAAGCTGTTTACTGCTTACATTGGAGGTAATACTGGACACATATTTTATCCAGGAATTTCTTTGGGAGATTCTGCGGATTCTTCGTGCGGCTGCCCTTGCTTTTTTGAATGCGATATAATTAGCAGTAGTTGGGTACCTCCTAAAAATTCTCCATGCTTTTTGTTGCTGTCTTTTTGCAATATTGCATTCATCATTCCACCATGGCCTTGAATGTTTATTGAGACGTCCCGAAGATTTTGGAATGGTAATATCAGCTGCGTTTATAATACAGTTGGTGACATCAGTGATTGCTCTGTTGATATCACCCTCAGTCATTTCGTATGTGATTGTTGCATTTATAGTGAAAGTAGTCCAGTTGGCCTTGTCATAAATATAATGTGGATTTCCAGGATGATGTTCATTAAAAGTATAAAAAGATAGGAAAATGGTCACTATTATGAAGGTCGTTACTCACAAAAAAGTTAAAATAAGGATACAAAGTTGGGGAGCAGATGGCCAGGTCTATTGCATGAAAAGTTCTGGAAGGTTCATGAAAATACGTATTGTCACCATTATTTAAAATACATAAATTATTGTCAGCGATTAAGTCTTCAATAGTCTGTCTACGAGGATTAATATCGGGACTACCCCAAAGTGGATTGTGCCCATTTAAATCACCAAGAACTAAAAAAGGTGTCGGCAGTTGTGAAATAAGCCTATTCAGGTCACATGGGCGAACGGTCATATTTGGCGGTAAATAAACACAGCAGATGGTGACAAGTATATGAGTTTGGATCTGAACAGCAATGGCTTGAATATTAGTGTTTAAAGTGATAGTAGTATGTGGAACTTTGTTAGAAATTAATAGAGCCACACCACCTGTAGCTCTGTCAGAATGGGTAAAATCATTCCTGAAACAGCTATAGCCACGAATATTAACGTTATCATTTTGTCTTAAATATGTCTCTTGAAAGGCAAAGCAAATGGGTCGATGATCAGAGATAATCTCTCTGATTTCATCTCGTTTATTTGTAAAACCTCGGCAATTCCATGAAATGAAATTAGTCATTATGATTTATTTGTTTTAGATTAAAACATCCACGTCATTATCCTCTGATGCAGTAGACATACCTTCCCCATCAGAAGGATGAAGGCTTATTAACTCCTCTTGTTTATTGAGATTTTTTTTTTTTTTTTTGTTTTATTTGAAATTGAAATGGGCAATTTTGCAATTCTCTTTTTCTTCATGATATTGGGACGTGAGGGCGAATTAGAATGTTTTATGGAGACTGAGGAATGTCCCCGGTCAGACAAAACATTTTTTGCTGTTGATGGAGATTTTTTCGAAGTTCCTGGTTTAGATAAGGAAGACTGTGCGGAGGTAGACTTCTGATTTGGTATGGTTTGTAGATTTGAGGAACTGATTTGTATTTTCTTCAATGGAGCGCTGTCGGAGTTGAGGCATTCTGTTTGTGTAGCTATAGTTTGAAAGGTTTTTTTGGTGGAAGTAACAGAGGCATATGTTTTACCAATGATCGGCGTTCTTGATTCTATGATCTTTCTAGCTTCAGGATATGAGATGTTTTCCTTTGTTTTCACAGTCTGGATCTCTTTTTCAATTTTCCATTTTTCGCAAGCTTTCGAAAATGATGAGTGATCTTTCTTGCAGTTAACGCAACAGGTAGGTAATTCACAGTTTTGATTGTCATGGCCCACTGCACCGCAGCGAGCACATGTTAGTTTTCCACGGCATGAAGTTTTGGAATGACCAAAGCGTTGGCAATTAAAGCAGCGTAGAGGGTTTGGAATGTACTGTCTTATGGGGCATTCAAGATAACCAGCTTTTATTGATCGCGGAAGTTTGGGGGAGTCTATTGTAAGAATTATGTGTTTTGTTGGTACAGGTTGATTATCACGAAATATTGTAATGCGTTTGACAGCTATAACTTTTTGATCTTTGAGGTTCTCAAGTATTTCACTCTCTGGAATAAATTGAAGGTCGGGTTCAGATATGACACCACGACAAATATTTAACGTTCTGTGTGCACTTATTATAACTGGGATGTTCGCAAATTGGGTACATTTTTTTTAAATTGTTAGCTTGCTTGGTATTATCAACCTCAATAAGTAGCTCTCCTGATCTTAACTTTTTCACAGATTTTGGATCACCCATTATTGCCTGTAAAGCCTTTTGAATCAAGAAAGGAAAAGTCTTTAAAAAATCTCCCTCCTTTCTTTTCACCAGAAAGAAACGTGCTTCGCAATTCGCAAAAATATTACTTCCACTAATAGTAGAAGAAAATTCTTCCATCCTCTCTGCCCATGACTTAGAATTTGAGCTTTTATTAGCTTGGCCCAAGCCAGACGCATTATTCGAAATTCCCATGTTTGTAGCCATAATAAGAGAAAAGGGGTGAGTGTTTCTTCCAACACACAAACGCAAAGGGTTTTTAAGAATCCTCTCTGGGACACCCATAACCACTCACCAGCTACCAGGTCACCGACCCAGTTCAGGCACCACATGTGGCAGTCGTGTTAGTCCGGTGTTTCTCGTTCGAGTAGTCACCGTTGTCTCACCTTCACCAAGGGCACCAGTCTCCCAGTGTGATCCCAAGGCTAGACTGCCGTGGCACCATCGCCAAAATCTTTGCCCCAATAGCCAGCGCTACACCTACACCGGACTTTACTTAGTTAATAGATTAGGGGTTATTATATTGATTTTTTTTTTGTTGTTGTTGCTTTTGACAGTTTTATGATTTTTTTTTTACAGTTTTTTTTTTTTTTTTTTTTTTTTTTTTTTTTTTTTTTATAATAGTCAACACAGGAAAAACAGGGTGAGTCAGAACACAACACAAAATAGGTTAGTACAACAAGGTGAGTGGTATCTTTTTTTGTGCTTTTCATTAAATTTTATACTTTTTTTTTTTTTTTTTTTTTTTTTTAGACAACACAGCAAAACAGGGAAAAACCAAGAGCTTATTGGAATAACAAAAAAATGTATATAAACCAAAATGTAAAAGAACAAGAAAAGACCAAGAGCTTATTGGCACCAGAACAACGTAAAATAAAAACCCTAAGTAAAAGAACAGGAAAATACCAACTACTTAGTGGCAAAAAAAAAAAAAATAAATAAAATAAAAAAAAAATAAATAAATAAATAAAAATAAATAAATAAATAAATAAAATAAAATAAAATAAAAAATAAAAAAGAAGATGGAAAAGATCACTCGGGCCCGGGGTTCGTGACACCCCCTGAGCACCTAAAGAAGGTACCCCCCTGGGGGCGGGACCACTTCGGAATTTATGAGAACTATATATAAAAGGTATTGTATGAACCTAAGGAAAACCTTGTTTGTAGGGCAGGATTAGGTATAGTGTGTATCAAAGGAGACTAACTTTGAAATTTCAAATTCTATGAATTCTCCTTGAGAAGTTTCTGAGAACAAAGCCGCATGATCATTTCCAAGGAGTTTATAAATAAAAAATTCCCCTACCCTTAATTCGTAGGGTACGCCTCCAAATTTCTGAAAACATTAAAAATTGTGCAATTATTTAAGGTTTTTGAACGAACTAAGAATTCCCCTCCTGTTTGAGATTTCAAAGTTCGCCCTCTTAGGATCCCCCCCCCTCTCTATGCCACCGCAGCCAAAATTTTTTAACATTAAAAACTCCCCATTAAATTGATGAAATATATATATATATATTGAATATAATTTTAAGAAATTCCGCTGTGTTCCTGAAATAATTGGTCGGATTTCGCGCAGCCATCTTTTCAGATCCCTTTCGGGATGAAACATTTCCGCCTCTTTTGCTACCACTATTTTTATACAATTATATCTGTCCTATTTAATCCAATACATTGCCAAAAAAAAAAAAAATACAATAATTATTACTGTATGAAAATAATGGTATAAAAAAAAAAAGATGAAAATTTCTGATCCTTTTTGTTGTTGTTGCCAGTCCCCATTTGTCAGCGAAGCTAAACAAAGTCTATGACTCCAGCAACTCTGATCACATCAAGTACATAGAGCGGATCAAGTACATAGAATATATCATTTAATCTCATTTATATTATAGTACTGTATCATTCATTCATATATAGTATTTTATATACAATATTTTACATTTGGTATTGCATAGTGTTTTTCAAGATCTGTAAAATTCCGTACTTATTTATCAAACAGTGTTTTACATTATACTCTGCATTCTTATGTAACCGAATATTTTCTATCGTGACTATGTCACAGCGCGCTTCTCTCTCTCTCACCGTCCCATCGGATGTGTGCACGCGCGTCGGCTGCGCGCATCCAAGAGCTCTCTCTGTTTGCCTCTGAGAGCGGCGTTATACCGGCGCGGCGCTTGCCGTGGTTGTTTCATTATGTTGTAAATAAAATTCTATTCTTCTAAAGGAGTCGTATTAATTCATGAAGTTGGATGATTCTTCATTATTCAATTTAACCTCACACAAACTATGTTATATCACCAAACTATCAATTTATCACAGACATTTTGGCATATTTAATTAATTAGCGGTGGAAATATTTATAATTGGGCACTAATTGCGAATTGTTAAAGAGTTTCATGAAACCTGTTTTGCCATAAAAATAGGACCAGTTAAAAAATAAAATAAAATAAATAAAAATAACGTTAAATAGAGAGGTAAAAAAAAAGGATCAGCAAAATATGGAATTCTGACTGCTTACTACTCAAAAAGGATATAATTTTTCTTAATAAAATTCATCCTTAAAGTAATGTAGCTTTGGAAATCAATAAATTATTTCTTTTTCTTTCATGTTCCACCAAAACATTCATAAATATATTTCATATAAAGCCGATAAGAATGCATTCCTTTACGCAATTTTACATTGAAATATAAAGGTATCAAATGCTTTCTGCCGTACACCGCTCAGAAAAAGACGAATCTTCGAAAAACGGCACGCGAGAACCGGTCTAGCATTTCCTTCAATTGTTCTCTAGCTCAGTGGGTTAAGGCAGTCGAGGATATGGTCAGGCGTAGCCTGACAAGTAGCACGCTTAGAGCATGTAGGGAAAACCTTTCCTCTATCGTTAAATGTCATAGACCTCAGATGACCACTGCGAAAACGAGAAATAACTGTCTGCTCTTGTCTGCTGCACTGGAGGGACAAGGAACCACCAAGGCGATTACCATGATACCAGTTATGAGCAGGAGGGACAGTGGGTCCACGTAATTGATAAAGCGGGAATACAATTCTGAAAAAGTCAGAGATGCCTGAGAAATCAAGGTAGATCTGCGCCAAAATGTGATCCTGATTTCTGATCCTTGAACGTGTCCTATAAAAATGGCGGGGAGTAAGATCCTCGCTGTAATATACTGCAGATGGTACGACTTTTTGTGAAATGCTTAATCAGATATAGACGCCTTAGAAAACAAAATTTACATTGAAAAACGTTTGTTTTGAGAAGACATTTCCAAAGAGCTAATAAAGAACTTTCATTTAAAATATCAAATCACCCCCCCCCCCTCTTCTCACGCTGGATGCCTTTATTTTCCCCCAGCTCCAATTTTTTAAACCAAATTGAGTAACCCTCAAACTGGTTAAGTGCTTTTTCACAGTTTTTAGAATTTTTAACGCTTTCTTAAGATTTAGTAGAAAGGGGGTAGAACTTTAAACGAAAACTTTAATTTTTAATAACCTCCTAAAATATCATAGTAGGATAAAACTTTCTTGCCAATGTATTTGTCTTGAAAAGATATATCCACAAAGCTATTAAAAAGATTCCCGTTCCTATTTAAAATTTTAAAGTTTGCCCCTACCCTAGCGGTCTCCTGTGACCCCCTAGACCCGATTTTTCTTATTTAAACAAAATCACCCGCAAAGTGATTGAACACGTATTTTGCAGTTTTTAGAAATTTCGCTAAGATACCCCTTGGTAGGTGGAGCTTTAAATAAACAAATATATGTATACATATACTTTTGTAATTTTATTTGTTTTTATTTCTAAGAAATTTTAGAAAAATAAGGACGTTGAATCTACACTTAAATAGTTCGAGTACTTGATTTTATTATAATAAATATTACAAAATCAGATGGATTTACGCTATGAATAATAATAATAATAATAATAAAAAATAGAAAAACTATTTTGCATGTTTTTAGATTGTATTTACATTACATTATGTGGAAATGAATAAAAAACTCAAGACAACAAGACAATTCGATAAAAAATTTCAGGTCAATATGCCAACCTAGAAAGCAAGAAAGAATGAAGAAGGGGGGGGGGGGAGACTAAATAGGATTTCTTTGAATATATATTTGCACGACTTTATTCAAATGTCTAATTAAAAGTACTACTCACAAAATTAATCTATAAAAAAATTACTGTTTTAGATAAATCACTACAGGAGTTTTTTCTCTCTGTTCAAAAGTAGAATTATCAGGTGTTGGAGGTAAAGGCACTTGGTTTGCTGTAGCAGAAGATAATGCAGAAATCAAAGATGTTTGCAATGAAGTTTTTCGGACACTACTGATATTATTTGGCAAAGCATATTTAATAAGCCTAGTCTTCAATGTTGACGTAAAGGCATTATCGTTGAAATGATTAGCACATATGCGTCCATTAGTACGAATATAAGCTTCACTTCTTTTTGCTAACAAACTTGGTTTTCCAATAAGGTCTAGCCATTTTCTCAACCTAAAGGGAAACAAAAAAAATATTTATTACAAATAAAATGTAGCGTGAAGGACATGACAAAAAAAAGAAGACTTGATTTTAATAATTTATCATTATAAATTAATTATTCTAAACTGAAACTCATTTAGGGCCGTATTCACCAACTTCTTAACACTCGGATTAAACCTCGGATCAGCGACAATCGCTCGATCATACGAAAATCGGTATTCTCCAATGAAAATCCGCAGTTCACCGGCTACTTTAACACTTCGTTTTTGATCCTCGAATATAGGAGGATTCACAGAGATAATTCTCGGATCTTTTCGTAACGCATGCGCACTCCGCAGCTCAGCTTCGTAAACAAATAAGAAATATGGCTGCCATTGACGATCTATTCTCACTTCTGATTGCTGCATGCTGTGTCTAATTTAGTATGCTATATTTCCTAAAAATGGCTTTGCACTGGGCCTAATACCCTACGTGTTATAATTAAGAGTGGAAATTCTTTTTGCAGTTTTTTAAAGAAACCGTTATATCTCCATGAATATATGTGGTAGCCTCATAAAATCTTATACAGAAAATGGAAAACGTCTTCATAATCACCTGCTACAGCCAAAACGCGTTTAAAGTATTACTTTTTACTAGTTAATCCAAAATATTTTGATTTTTGTTTAATTTTTTACTGGTCCCCTTTTCCTTTTCAGGACACAACTTTTGCTGAAAAATCTGAGGAAAGACATGTTTTCCTTATTCCCGAAATCGAAGAACAATATGGTAAGTATTTTTCAAGGTATTCGACAAAATGTAAAAAAGCGAAAGTGTTTGTTTTGTCTAACAGCTGTCTATCACGTGTGTATGTGTATGTATACAATAAAATAAATATGTTTAAATAAAAGAGTATTAGCATAGATAGTCTGATACGTGGAACTGTACCAAGGGTCGCATCATTCCTGTATTTTTACATGCGCTTTATGCTTTATTATCTTGTCACCAATATTTTATAACAGTAATTTCTTTTATAATGTTATAGCATTAAAACAAAGAACTTTAAGTTCTTTGGTTAAAACCTCCAACAAAAATTTCATTGTAAAAATAGTGAGAACAAAAGAATGAAACAGAAGTAAAAATATAAGAACGTTGCGAATCCTGAATAGTAAGCATGTAGAATGTAGGTTGCATTTAAAAAAAAAAGAAAATATTTAAAAAAAATACCTGTCAGATTTTGTTGGGAGCAGAAATAACGGTTTCGTATACTCCGTACAAAGCATACATTTATCCTTTCTCAGTACTGGCAGATCAGGAGAAGTCATTTTGACATTATTTGGCAAGGTACATTTAATAAAACTACTAGGTTGTGAAGATAAAGGCATTTGATTTGCTTCATTAGAAGATAAGGCAGAAATCAAAGAAGGTTCAGTTTGCGCTGAACTCTTTTGAATATCACTGATATCACTTCGTAAGGCACATTTAAAATAAATATTAGGTTTAGAAGATAAAGGTACTTGATTTGCATCATCAGAAGATAACGCAGAAATCAAAGAAGGTTTAGTCTCCACTGAATTCTTTCGGACACCACTGATATTACTTCGAAGGGCGCATTTAAAAGAGCTATTTGAAGAAAAAGGCACTACTTGATTTGCTGTATCAGAAGATAATGCAGAAAACACAGAAGATTCAGTTCGCACTAAATTCTTTCGGACACCACTGATATCTCTTGGCAAGGCAAATTTAATTAATTTAGTCTTCATTGTTGACGTAAAAGCATTATCACTGAAATGATTAGCACATATGCGTCCATGAAAACGAATATAAGCTTCATTTCGTTTTGCTAACAAACTAGATTTTCCAATAAGATCAAGCCACTGTCTCATCCTAAAGGGAAAGAAAAAAATATTTATTAGTAATAAAATATTTTAACATGGTAAAGTAATGTGATATTAATAAAAGACAATGTCCGTTCTGGTTATAGGAGAGCTTTAAAATTTGCATAGAGGTACTAATTAAAAATAATGAAAATATAATTTTTCTTGCTAATTAGAGATAATTATATCTGATATTATATCTAATGTATAATTCAGTATCGTGCCAAGAAATCTGATTCTCTCTGAACCTGGTTTAAAGAATTTGTCAAATTTTTCAAATCTTGTTTGGGTAAGGTTAATTTAAAAATTTGTCTTGTCAGGAAAATTTAAATTTTCTTTAAAATTCGCTATGTAAACTCGCTTTTATATGTGTTTTCGACGTATGTATTTAGTTTGTTACTACAGGAAAATTGTAAGGTGTCCGATTGGTTAGGTCAGTTATATATTTTTTAGACATTCTACTCGCTCCTATGAAAGGATCTAAGGAGCGACCTAAAAACGACAATAAAAACAAAGTTGTCAGTTTTTTTTTTAATATTTGCTATCAGCATCAGCGATTATTGCATCAAATGAGTAAAAATTACGTTGTCTGACACAATCTTCGATAATCTTAGCTAATAGATACTAATCTTGTAGCTAAAGGGAATAAATTTAGATATATTTTAATACAAGGTGTTTTTTTTTTTTTTTTTTTTTTAAATATAATCTTGTCAGACATATTAAAAATAAATATTTTATTATTGTAAACATTTCAGTATTATTATTTTCATTGTTATTTGCAGTATTTTGTTATAGCTTGTCCTGGTCCTGAGTGAGTGACTGATTGATTCATTTAACATCGCCCAGCTCAAACCTCTGGACCTAGAAGCATTTGACTCGGTGAAAGCTTTTCTTTTTTGATGTAGACACCCACTAAAAGAAAAAAAAACAGGTATCCGTAAAAAACTTGCTTTAAAATGTACACTATCTACCGATAAGTATTTGGACATTTTCGAATTTAGACGTTTTGTCACATATCTAAAAAAGTTCTTCAGGAATCATCTTGAAATTCTGGCACTGTAAAGGACGTGTATTATACCTCATACATTTCAGCAAAAGTTGTGTTCTGAAGAGGAAAAGGGGACCAGTAAAAAATTAAGTCAAAATGTTTTGGAACACCCTGTAAAAAGTAACGCTTTACATATATTTTGGCTGTAGCATGTGATTTTGTTCATTATCTGTATTCATTTTTATGAGGCTACCACATATATTCATAAAGATATAACTTTTTTTTTTTAAATCCACTTTTTTAATTATAACACGTAGGGTATTAGATACAGTGCAAAGACATTTTTAGGAAATTTTGCATATTCCATTAGACACAGCATACTGCAATTAGAATGCAAAGCTGTTAAATATCTTGCGAAATATAAGCATTTTTACTAAATAATTTTTAGCCACGCATGCGCTAGCTTTAAAAAAAAAAAAAAAAAAATATTTGCGTAATTTAATAGCCAAAAGCATTAAGAAACTTATATGAAAACCCCAAACAAATATCGTGTAAATTCAAAAAGTTATGAGGAATAGAATGAACGGACTTTCAGTTCTCTCGAAACAAAAGCTTAAACTATAACGGGCTTAACTCACATTTTTATTTTGATTCAATCAGTGTCCTATGGTAATGCAATGTTCGCTGATAGTAAATAAATGATGATAAAAACCCCTATCATCTTCATCTTTTTTTTTTAATTATTTTCTTGAGAAGAACATTTTTATATGAGATTCTAAATACTTTTGGCTACTAAATTATGTAAGGTAAAGACACCAGTGTTCTTCACCCTCACAAAAGTCATGTTAAAATAAATGTTTAAATTGAATTTGAATCCCCCTGCGTTAGATCCATTAAAACCAGAGAACCCAGCTCGAGCGGATTCAAATTTATAGATGTTAATTAACGGTTATATTAACATGACTTTTGTGAGGATGACGAACACTGATGCAAATCTTAGAAGTGACGAACACAGGTGTCTTTACCTTAAATGAATTTTTTTAAAAGCTAGCGCATGCATATAGTTAAAAATTATTAGCAAAAATGCTCATATTTGGGAAAATGTTTAGCATTTTTACATTCTGATTACAGTACGCTTTGACTAACGTAGTATGCCAAATTTCCTAAAAATGGCTTTGCACCGAGTCTAAAACCCTACGTGTTATAATTAAAAAAGTAGAAACTTTCTTTTTTTTAACCTAAAAATAATAATAATAATAAATAAGTAAAATAAAATCTCCATGAATATATGTGGTAGCCTCAAAAAAAAAAAAAAAAAAAAAAAAAATTACAAATAATGAGAAAAATCCTCACAATTACATACACGCATTTAAAGCATTACTTTTTGTAGGATTATCCAAAACATTTTGTTTTTTGTTTAGTTTTTTACTGGTCCCCTTTTTTCCTTCCATTACCCGACTGCCGAAGGCAATGGAAGTATTGTATTCGGTCCCAATATTCGATATCTAGATTTCACCTGATTTACATGTTTTAAGGTCTCCTGAGCTCAAAAAAGTGATTTTTGGCAATTCATCAGTGTGTGTGTGTGTGTGTGTGCATAAAAATGGGGAATCTTCTGGCTATTATACCTTGGAAACTAATAAAGATAGAACTAGAAAACTTTAGAGTTGAAACAGGTCTGGTGCACATATGAATTTTCCAAGTTTTGGTAAAAATTGAAAAACCAGAAGTAAGTCCATATCTCAAAAACAGCTCTAACGATTTTCTTCAAAATTGCTTTATAAACAGTCAATTAGATATCCTTTCGAATGATATAGTTGGTTAGTTCAGGAAAATTGATAGGCGTCCTGTTAAAAATAGGTGAATTTTAGGTCCTACAAGTGCGTTCCTTTCAAAACGGCTGTATGATTTTTTTTCAAACTTGCCATATTAACCCTCTTTTAAATATCCTTTTGCATGTAATTGTTGTTTTCTGGTTAACAATTAATTATGCCAAGCTTTGGTAAAAGTCGGCACTTCAAAAATGGCTCTAACGATTTTCTTGAAATTTGTTACACAAACCCATTTTAGATATCCTTTCTCATGATTTACATGGTTGTCACAGGAAAATTAATAGTTATCCTGATATGATCAGTTTTAGATCCAGGAAATTGGTGTTTCAAAAATAAATAAATAAATAACAAACTCTATCAAATTTCTTCTCATTTCTTTTTCTTAAGGGCCCTCTTCCTCTTCACTCACCGCCGCTGGAAGCCGAAGCTAATGTTATTCAATGGGAAATTTTTCTTTACAAATAACTTATTAAGTAATACATATTTTTAAATTCTGTTTTCACATTATGAAAATTCACAGCTGTTAAATTGACGGACCCTTTTTAAAAAATTATTTCTTTAATTTTTTATATTTTACTTGGAAACTGCAAAATACGAATTTTCAATATGTGAATTTTTCTCATTTTGCAATTTCAAAATAAAATATTAAAAATTAAAAAAATACTTTTTCAAAAAAGGTCCGTCAATTTAAGAGTTGGGAATTTTCTGAATGTGAAAACAGAATTTAAAAATATGTATTAGTTAATAAGTTATTTGTAAAGAAAATATCCCCATAGAATAACATTGGCTCAGGCTACCGGCGACGGTAAGTGAAGAGGGCCGTTAAAAAAAAAAAAAAAAAAAATTGCTCTGTAAACTTTGTTTCATATTTTTACACGTGTATCAACTTTCTTTTACCGGAAAATTTTTAGGTGTCTATTTCATTAGGTCATTATCTCCAAAATGTGCATGTAATACGTGTAATAGTGGGCAATGGAGGACGTGGTTGCCTCACACCAGATTTTTTCTTCAGGCCACAATTGTTTCTGAAATATATGAGGTATAACATGTTCTTTGCAATACAAAAATTTCAGGATGGTCCCTAAAGAACTTTTCTAGATATTCGACAAAACGTCTAAATTCGAAAGTGTCCAAATACTTATAGGCAGATAGTGCAGCTAACACAAACACCTAAAAACCGATATCTATAATTTTAGAAATTCGACTCCTAAAAGGCAGGGAAGCAAAACGTGATTTCACATAACCCTGCATAACTCATACAAAATACAAATATCTGTAAGGTCTTTATTTTAAAATATGACAAACATAAACAACAAAAACTCACTTTCTGGAATTTCAGATATTCGGCCCTTAGTGGAAGGAGGGGGGGGGTCAAAATGCGACTTCAGATGGGCAGGACGCGATTTCACACAACCCTTCACATCTAAAAAAAAGAAAAAAGAAAAATATAGCAAACACCTAAAATCCGTTTTCTGGGATTTTAGAATTCGGCCCCCATGGTAAGTGAGGGTGGGGGTTGGGGTGTGTGTGCAAAACGTGACTTCACATAACTCTTCATAAGTCAAACGGATCATGAAAAACGGCAGTTTTTCGAGTGACGCAAGCGGAAGCCCAAACTGACGCTGCGAACTCATATATACGGCTAGTTTGACTTCAGAGAGATTTGTAAAAGCCGACACTTAATATCTCAGCAAATATGCCATATTTTGTTCTGATCTTTTCAAAATAGTCTTTTATCTTCGGTCTTAATCTATCCTGAAATTTTTACATTTCTACAAGCAGTATGTTTTGAGATCTGAATCTCAATTTAAAGCCAAAATGGGAAAACGGTTGGTGTAATGAACTCAAATTCTGAAAAATATCTCTAAAACGGCTCGAAGGATTTTCATATAATTAATATATGTTGTTAATAGGATCTTTCTGAATCTAGTAAC
Source organism: Salticus scenicus (assembly GCA_963930645.1). Taxonomy (NCBI): domain Eukaryota; kingdom Metazoa; phylum Arthropoda; class Arachnida; order Araneae; family Salticidae; genus Salticus; species Salticus scenicus. The sequence continues at coordinate 135,879,371 of OZ005649.1, forward strand.
GTCTTCGTTTTTTTCAGGAAAACTCTTGTTTTTTATATAAATCGCTTTAAATATGGAACTATATTACTCCGCCAATTACATGTGTTTCTCCGGGTGAAAACGCTGTTATGCGGTTCTTTCTTGTGAGGTATGTGGGCTGGTTGATTGTCCGACTTCAATGCAGCCAATGAATTATTTAGATTTTTTTTAACGCAAAAGTACTTTATTACATGTTTAAAATATTTATTGTATATATACAAAGTCAAATTCACTTAAATATATTTTCTCTTCTGTTATGAAAAAAATATTTTTGATTTAAAAATTTCATATTTAGTCAAAAAAATATTTAGATAATATTTTAAATAAGGAAGTATTTTGTAATTTTAGATATTCCATTTTATCATAATAATGATGAATTTACAATTTTTTAAAGCGAAAAAATTTTTAATCATTCATGAACATCGATTTTATAATAGCTCAATGATTTGCGATTCATATTCATGTATCATTCCGCGTCGGGAATAGAAAAAAACAGCAAATAGAGTTTTGGCGCCATCTATCGGTTTTTATTTAAAATATACACTTCCGTAAATACATATATATATATATGTATTTTCTTTTTAAAAATTAAAAATCTCTTTTGAAAATACAGTTAGAGTTTATTCATTTATTTATTTTTTAGACTTTAAAATGAAACATATTTTAAATATTAACATAATCAATTTTTATTATTATTATTATTATTATTTAAAGCAATAATGACTAGGGGATGAAACAGGGTTTATTAGAAATAACACTATTTCATGAATTTTATTAAAATTCATGAAAAATATGTCAAATAGCAATTATTAAAAAACACGTCAAAATAAATAAATAACATCTTTACTTTGAAACCCTAATGTATTTAAAAAATATTATTCTTTCTTTTATTTTTTTAATTAATTAATTTCTGCATGAAAAATTCTATTTCATAAATATATTTACAATTGCAATAAACAAAAAATCCTCCTTTAATTTTAAATAACTATTTCTACCTATTTCTAAACAAGTTTTTTTTTTTTTTTTTTTTTTTTTTAAAGGGAAAAAAAAATAATAATAAAAAGTTAAATGTATATGTATATGACTTTAAACTACTAGATGGCGCCACTATATTTATTTATTTTTCTTAAAAAAAAAAAGAAAGAAAGAAAAAACTTTTAATTGCTTCGAAACATGTAGAAATAATTATTTAAAATTAAAGGAGGGTTTTTTGTATATTGTAGTTGTAAATATATTTATGAAATAGATTTTTTACGCAGAAATTTCATTTTTTTTTTTTTTTTAAGCTTAACTTATATTTTCCATAAAAATTTTCTCCAGGTGATTTTATCTTATTTTTAAAATTATAGAAATGTAAAGCTTAATTTATATTTTGGCTATTTTTTCCTCCAAACGTTTTATATGAAAATATATATAAAGTAATTTTTACCTGCAATTTTGATGAAAATTGCAGGGGGCCTCAAAAAGGGGAAACAAAATATACAAATTTCCATTTTTAATATTTACTTTTTTGTTTTTTTTTTGTAATTGTTTAATTTGTAATTCTCTAAAAAGAAACTTGTAAACTGTAAATTACGTAATTCTAACTTAAATTTGAAATTATCCACTTATTTTTCTTTCTTTCTTTCTTATTTTTTATTTATTTATTTATTTTTTTTAAGTTTGAGAATCCCAGTCAATAAATTTTTCTAGTGCGAAGCTTCTCCATTTTGTTTCCAAGTGGCAGGCTACTTGAAAATTTGTCAGTATGATAACGTTTGAAATACTGAATTAATTCACACTAAATTTGTAGTGTAGATTTATCTTAGAAATGTATTTGATATGTTCATTTGCCAACTTAATCTACCCTCTTGTTTCCCTGTGCTAGCACACTGAAAATTTCAAATTTACATTAGAAAGGTTTTATGAACCGATTTGCTTAAAACTCCATATATACAAACCTTCATTAATAAATCCACTAAGTCCATTAATAAATTGTAGCTGTCATTTTGGAAAAAAAGTGGTGGCAACTTCATAAGAAAAGGTAAATTAGTTTACCCTTCCTAGGAGCCAGAAGGACTTATTTTAATTTCTTGATCAAAAACCACTAAAAAGTAATGATATCAGTTCAAAAAACCCTTAACGGCTTAAAAGTTTGTGACGCCGCTACTTTATGGCTATAAGAATTTGAAATATGAGTCTTAAAAATAATGATATCAAATTTTAAGTGACGCTTTGCAATTAGTTAAAGTATACATAGATTTTCATATTTGATCATTTACTTTTATCTTTTATTTATATTTATAATGCAAACGTAATATTTTTAACTTCAAGATCAGACAGATATATAAAATACACTCACTAGATGCTTTTTCATTCGTATTTAAAATTCAAAATAACAGTTTTAAAAGGAATTATATAAAAATTCCAGTGGCGCCTCGGTGTTATTTTAAAAGATATGTTTTTAGATTCCATTAAAATTACTTTTGTTTTGTCTAATAAAGTATATTTACACATTTAAACAGTGCTTTTAATTTTCAAATATACTGTCAAATAATTATACTTTCACCGAGTTTGCATTATAAAGTAAAATTATTTATTTCAATAAATTGATTTATCTTTTGCGTCACGCTATCCAAAACTGCAAGTAAAATTTGTGTAAATGTTTTCTTTACGTCACACTACCTCTTTGAGCAAATTTTCACTTAGTTGGATACTATGATACTATGTTTTGGATAGCGTGATGCAAAAGATAAATCAATTTATTGAAATAAATAATTTTACTTTATAATGCAAACTCGGTGAAAGTATAATTATTTGACAGTATATTTGAAAATTAAAAGCACTGTTTAAATGTGTAAATATACTTTATTAGACAAAACAAAAGTAATTTTAATGGAATCTAAAAACATATCTTTTAAAATAACACCGAGGCGCCACTGGAATTTTTATATAATTCCTTTTAAAACTGTTATTTTGAATTTTAAATACGAATGAAAAAGCATCTAGTGAGTGTATTTTATATATCTGTCTGATCTTGAAGTTAAAAATATTACGTTTGCATTCTAAATATAAATAAAAGATAAAAGTAAATGATCAAATATGAAAATCTATGTATACTTTAACTAATTGCAAAGCGTCACTTAAAATTTGATATCATTATTTTTAAGACTCATATTTCAAATTCTTATAGCCATAAAGTAGCGGCGTCACAAACTTTTAAGCCGTTAAGGGTTTTTTGAACTGATATCTATACGGTTTTTCCTTTAAAATATAGCAAACACAAATATCTAGAGCCCATTTCTTGAATTTTAGAAATTCGGTATCCAATAGGAGAAGGGACAAATTTTCCCCTTTTTCTCCTTGGGGAGGGGTGGCGGCAATAAACACGTTAACAAGAATAATTCGACACCAAATTACTTTACAATAAAAGGAATGCACATGACAAAACTAGACTCTAATAAAAATAAATAAATAAATAATAATAATAATAATAAAAAGCTAAATTCGTCAAGTTATGAAATTTTTATTTTTAGTGGATGGAATTTCGCAAAATCCGTATTTTGTAGTAAAACTCTATCAAAAGTAGCATATAGAAGTTGAAAACAGCTTTGCATCTTCTGTGGTATATTTCTAAAAACTCACTATTGCGATTTTGTATTTGAGGAGCGGTGGCTTTACGAGGGGACAAATTCGAGAGCCCCTTTTTTCGATAAATTTGCCTGTGGTATTTATGGAAGCTGCGTTCGTGAATTTTGGTGTGTAGATTGATTATTTGCATCAAAAATCAACTGTTGTGACGCCATTTTACGAAACTCGTTCCCTTTTCCCCCCTTATAGAGATAGAGGAGACAAAATCACTTTACCAAGCGTAATATCGGTCCAAATTATCTCAGGAAAACAATTTTCTGGTACGTGGATATGTTATGTGCACCCGACACGCATTATAAAAGGATTTTGTAAAATGTTTCCCCTTCCCTCCTTTAAAGTCAAGGGAAGCAGGCGAAAAAAATACGTTAAAATTGTAACTTTCTTCTAAATTATCTGAGAAAGGCGATTTTTTCCAGGCGAAATTTTCCTTGCTTCCCTTGACGGGAGAGGGAGGGGAGGGGGGGGCAAAAAGTGTGTATCCAAATTATCTCAGGAAAGTAACATATTGGTGTGTGGGTATGCTATATGTGCTAAAAGCTCACTATAAAGGGATTTTTCGAAATGCCCACCATTCTCCCTTTGAGGTCAGAGAAACAGAAATTGTTTTCCACGTGTAACCCTGTCCTTAATTTTCTTACCAGGAAACCATCCCATACTGTAATAATAAAAAAAATCCAAACAAGCATTAATCGAAAGAGCATATATAAATATGTTTTTGACGCATAAAACAATAGCCCTCGTCAGCTCGTTTTAGAATTATAAATTCTGAAAGTTCGCCAATAATCGGAGCAACAACGCCTGAATCGATAACACCACGCCTTACTGAAATAGTGAATGAAATCCAAAACAAGCAGAAATCGAAAGAGCATAGAAGAACGTGTTCTTTAATGCATTATTCAGTTGCCCATTTCAGATTTGAGATATATTCAATCGAGATAATAATGTCTAAAAATTCGCTAAAATAGAATCTAAAAATTGATAAAAGTCATGGTTCTGGCAGGTTTTAAAAGAACTCCTCTCACTCCTTTCTCGTTACTACATTTTTATTCAAACTTAAATATAGATTTCTCGAGAACAGGCTAACGAGGGCTAACAATTTATGCGTCAAAAATCACATTAAATTATGCCCTCTCGAATGAACATAATTTAATTGATTTCTATTATTACACTATTGTGATGCCTTCCTGGTTAGAAAGGGGATTTTTTCGTGTATGTGTTGTGTGCCTAAGATACACTATAAAGGGATTTTGCAAAATTTCCCCCTTCTCACCTTTCGCGGGTGGTGTGGTGGTAAGAACACGTTTCCAAGCAAAACTTTGTTCCAAATTATCTCAAGAAGGTGATATTTTGGTATTTGAGTACATTTACCCAACACACACTATAAAAGGGATTTTATAGAGTTTTCATTTTTCATTCTTTAACAGTTGAGGAGGTGGGAGGGGGAGGGGGCTCAAAAAGACGTTTCCGAATGTAACTATGACAAAAATTACTGCAGGAAGATAATTTTTGGTGTATGTATTTGTTGGTTGCACTCGTTTGTTGGTTACTTTCGCTCCTGTAAAAGTAAAACAGGTAAATAGAGGAGGGTGCGCTCAGGGCACATGGCTATGGTACTACCGCACGCAGTGGGTACTAGGAATTGACATAGGGCAAACTGGAAAGACCATACGCTGAAGTCGTTTAGAGACACGATAGAAGTTCGCTTTTAAATATATTTGTTCCTGCGAGCGTATTCATGTAAGGCGCTCCGGACAGAGCACGTTGCAGGCAAATAATCCACAATTGAAGGCAGCTATAACTTAAATCGAAGTTTTGATCGATTTTAATGAACATTTTTTTATTGAGATTTTTAGCTATAATTTCAACGCGCGGCTAGGGTTAAATGGTTATCGTGTTCTTGAAAATTAAGTCCTTGGCGAAAAAGTCAGGTTTTTCCGCGCCAAATTTTAAATGTCGCCAAAAGGATCTTAAAGCTGTTTCCATTTAGCCAATCGTCAAATATGTTCCGGTAAACCTTCCAATAGAACCCCCTTGCATTGTCCAATTTTGGCGATGAATTAAAATGGATATCGCAGTTGCGTAATAAATACCTTGGAAGGAAACATCCGAGCTATTTCGGTTCGGCACCAAATTTTAAATTTCGCTAAGGGGGGTTTGTAATAAAACTGTTTTTTTTTTCGCTGAAGCTTAAATACAATCTTACGTTATTCTCTTTGCAAAGAGAACATCAATACGCTACCAACTTATTGTTACGAATTTGTAAATAATAGTTATTTTTTTAAGTGGATGGAGGACGTTGAAAATCGGTCTTTGAATATACTTTATTATTTAGAATTATAAAAATAAGCATACATGTGCATTGAAATGTATCAATGTTAAATATATTAAAATTCCTAAAAAAATATTAAAATTCAAGAAATTAAAGTTCAGAATTTACATTTTTATGTAAATTTTTAAAATGCCCCATGCGACTGAGTTTTTAAATTATTCACTCTGTATATTATACTGTCTCTCTGCGTAATTATCCACTGTAAATAGTATAGTTTATCAATATACTGGTGTCTTTCCATATGCGCGAAGTGATGAAAAATTCCCATTTGCGCAATTTTTCTTCCCATTTGCGCGAACAAAGTAAAAATAGAGATAGTACGAGTTACATGCGTTCTCAGATTCATACGCAGCAAAGTAGAGGTGTCCAGTGATTTTTTTTCGTTGGTTTTCCCGAGTGCGAAGCGTATATACGTGCGTGATATTGATTGCTGCGAAAATGAGCGTTTTCTGGTTCATGCACAGCGGGGTAGGGGCGTCCAGTGATTTTTTTTTTTTTTTTTTTTTGTTTTGTTTTTACGTGCCTGGTAGTAATTGCAGCGGAACCGAGTTACAGGATTTCTCAGATTATCAAATCAAAAAAGAAGAAATCACCTGCACACCCAGTCCTGCAATATCCGGTCGCGCAAATGGGTTTTTTTCACCCCGTCATACAAATGGGAATCGCGCAAGTGGTGCTAATTTCAATATACTAGCTTACCCGTCGCGCGTTGCTGTTATCTCGGAAGAAAGGAAATTCAAGAAAACTCGTTATGATAACATTCATTTTACATCGTGTCATTTTTATTGAAATTTCATATGGAAAACATTCAAAATGTCGTTTTAATTCTGTTGGAAGTAGCGAACGATCCATTTTGAAACAGATGCGCCTTGTTAACTGCGCATGAGCGTGAGAGAGATCTCTCCAGCGCGCTCTGACTGCGAGCGCCAGATGACAAGAAAATGTAGCTATGTGCGCTAGTATAGCCTGTATGGCCATAACTTATGTGGTACGCAAAAGAAAAAAGTACGGAATTTATATCTACTTCATTTAATTATAAATTTTCTTAATTTCGTGTATGTGTATCGTATTTTCATCATGTTTCTCGTCTTTAATAAATGTCTTTGTCATACATTCAAGTATCTAAGTATTTCATGGACCTCTGATTACTACAAATTCTATCTATTTATGTGAGTGCTTGTGGATACACGATATTTCTTGTTTTTCCGTCTGGCTTGTTTATTGATAACATATACATCAGATTTGTATGCTTGACTCGCAGTCCGCCTTTAAATCTTCGTCAGATAATTACAGATAGCACATGACAGAATTATAATACGAAGAAATGGAAAAACACCCAGGGCCAGCGCGGGAATCGATCCCACTCTAGAAATCCTTCAGTAAACCAGAGATACGACAATGCTTGCAATGAATCCTGATTCGTCCAAAGCTACTTTTGACCGCCTGGGGGAAGACTGCATCGCCAACATAGACTTGGCGACCACTGCACTAGAACACCTTCAAACAAAACCACTTATGAAACATACAAATAAATAGTCCGTACTGCGCTTATGCGCCAAGGTTAGGAATCCAGGTTGCCATAGTTTGGACGAAATTTAATCAGCCCGCCATTTTTTTCCGTCCACTGTGGATTATAATTATATGTATTATAAAATGAAAGAGTATATTAACTTTAATGTACTAGAAAATTTTAATTGTGAAATTTGTGACATAAGTAAGGTAACTAGAAAAACTCGCCCACCTGTTAATGTAGAACAAAGTTCCGAAATTCTAGAATTAATTCATATAGATTTGTATGAGCCTATTAATCCTATATCGTTAGGGGGTGCTAAATATTTTATGATAATAGTGGATGATTTTTCTGGCATGTACTTTACTTATTTTTTGAAAAATAAAAACGACGTTGAAACATTTTGTAACGCTAAGACTAAATATGAGAATTTAACTGGTAAAAGAATCAAAAGGCTCGATCAGATAATGGCCTAGAATTTGTGAATAAAAAATTAGATAATTATCTTATTAATTCTGATATAGCACATGAAAAAACCGTCCCTTATAATTGTGAGTCAAATGGTAAGGCGGAAAGAGGGAACCGGGTGTTACTAGAAAGAATTAGGACCATATTGTATGAAAGTCAGTTACCATTATATTTTTGGGCGGAAGGTATAAACTTTAGTATACAAGTTTCTAATGTAACACCGCGTAAAGGAAAAAAATAACCGCTGAAATATGAACAGGTAAAAATTCTATATAGAATTACTTGAGAAAGTTTGGTTGTGTAGAATATTTCTATATCCCTAAAGTATTAAGAAATAAATTTGAAATCCCAAGTAAGAGGTGAGTTTTTCTAGGATACAGCCGTGAACGTAGAGCGTATAGAATTTATGATCTAGAAAATAAAAAAGTAATTGAGAAAAAATCGGTAAATTCAAGGAATCATTAAAAGGCAGTTCATTTTTTGAGAAACATAGTAGTGTCTGGGATATTCAACCACTCTGTAATACATCTCAAAAGCAGACTGATAATAAAATAACAAAAAACAAATTACCTTCTCTCCAACTCTCTGACGAGAAAAAAGAAGAAAATATTCTAAAATCATCGACATGTACAGGCGAGGAGGTCGTCAATGAAGAGGGGGAAACGCAGACGTAGAATGAAAACAAAACCGGATGTAATTTCGAATTGCGAAGAAGTGAAAGAATAAAAAATTAACAGATTTTGACTAATTTTACGGAAAGATTATTTAGAGGCAAAAAGCGATATTAATTGGCAAAATTGGGAAATTGCGATGCAAAATGAAATGGACTCTTTAAATAAACATAATGTTTGTGAAATAGTTGACAAACCGATTGATGCGAAATTAATAAAGAGCAAATGGATTTATACCAAGAAAGAGAATGATTCAGGCAATGCCATTTTTAAGGCAAGATCAAGTGCAGTGGGTTTTAATCAAATTAAAAACATCGATTTTTCAGAATCTTTCTCACCTGTTGTATGCATGGAAACATTCTGTTTACTAATTGGTCTTGCCGCTAAATTAAATTTAATTGTAAAATTTTTTATGTTAAAACTGCATATTTATATAGTAATTTAAAGGAAAATGTATACATGTTACCACCGCAAGGCTTTGAAAAGTCATCAGGTATGGGAAAAGTATGTAAATTAAAAAAGAGCCTGTATGGCTTACCCCAATCGGAAAGGAACTGGTATTTGAAAATAAAATCTGAATTAGAAAATTTAGGATTAGTACAAAAAGCTTCAGATAATTGCATATTCATTAAAATTGATAATGATAAATTTCTTATTTTGTGTATTTATGTTGATGATTTGGGTATATTCTGTAATAATCAAGAAATGTATGAAAATATAATATCTAAAATTAAAGAGGTATTTGAATTGCAAGAAAATAATAAATCCAAATTTCTAGGTATAGAAATTGTAAGAAATAATAATGGTATCTATTTATCACAGACTCATTACATTGAGTCATTACTAGCTAAACATAATCTAGATGAATGTAAAACTCTAAAAACTCCAATTGTTAAAGGAGAAGATAAAAGCTTACCACTTACAAACGAAACTATTGATGTAAACATGTATCAGGAAATTATTGGCGAATTATTATATTTATCTAATAGAACGCGTCCAGATATAGCTTTTGTAATTACTTATTTGTCACAGTTTAATCATAAGCCTGAAAAAAAAAAAAAAAAAAAAAAAAAAAAAAACATTATACACTTGCAAAAAGGGTTCTAAGATATTTGAAAGGTACAAAAGATAAATGCGGGCAATGAATCCTGATTCGTCCAAAGCTACTTTCGACCGCCTGAGCTGCAGCGCCAACATAGACTTGGCGATCACTGCACTAGAACACCTTCAAACAAAACCACTTATGAAACATCTATATATTAATAGGCAAGCATAAAATTTGTAGTCCCTTTTTAACATATTAATTATGAGAGAAGAGGGTTGAAAATGGTATCATTCGAAAGGTATGGTTAGCCGGAAGGTGCGAATACAAATATTATTTTCTTACGATGTCAAGAAGGTATTTAAAAATACATTTATTTTTTATGCATTTTCCCCCATTTTTCCCTTTTATACACGTATTCCTTTACATTAAAACTACCTAAAAGTAGAAAGTTGTTAAATCTGGCAATTTCATAAAGCTCAAATAAAACCATAGACACAGTAATTTGTATAATGTAGCATCACTATACGCAAGCGAAGTAATGACGTCACTGTCTGTCCATGGAGCCATGAAAAATATTTTCTATGTTAATTGTCCATTGGTTTTTTTGTAAAAAATTATTAAAAAATAACGGAAATTATCTGCCGATTTTAATTCCGATATTTGGGTAAACGCGATTGTAATGAAATGCTCGCCCTCTGGTGGGCTAAGGTGAAATTATCACACCACTGATAGCTTTCACGCTGAAACAATGATAGAACAAGAAAGAACAATAATAAATGCACGTGGCTATTATAATTTACTAACAACTGCAGTTGAGAAAGTGCCATCGATCGATCATTACAAACGCGGATAGTTATATATAAGTTACTGTCTACATGTGTTTGACTGAGCTATTTTTTCTGTAAAATTGATAAAATTTCAATTTAAAATCACAAAACCCCAGAAAAAAAATGGCAAAATTTCCAGTTTCGAATGTAAACATAAACATTTCATTTCAAAGGGTGATATTTAAACAATAAATATTCAACTAATATAATAAATAAAAGGAAAATGGATTTGTTACTAACTGCTGCATGTATAAGTAGATGATACGAAAAAAATTCCGATTTCGGTTTTTTGCTGAATTTACATGTTTTGAGCTTTCTTTACGTTTCAATTAACTGAAATTGTCTACTTATTTTTTTAAAAAAGTGTCTTTATTGCTAGCTTTTGTGGGTAGAAGAAGCAAGTAGAAGATACATAAAAACTTTTGATTTCCGGTTTTCTGAATTTACACGTTTTGAGATTTCCTTGCATTTTAATTAAGTGAAATTGACTACTTATTTTTATTTTTTAAAAAGTGGATTTATTATTCTTTCCTCTGCATATATAAGTAGAAAATATAAGATTCAGAAAAGTTTTAGATTTTCGGGTTACGATAAAGTTACACGTTTTGAAATTTCCCGAACTCAATTCGACCATTTTTGAAAAATATCTTTTTTTTTTTTTTTTTTTTTTGTTCAAACACTCTATTTTATGAACCAATCGAATTAATTTAACAGAATTTGATACTTGGTTGGGCCTTGGTTTGACATGGTACCTATTAGTTTCTGGGCTGTATCACACAACAAGGGATTTTTCACTTTGCGATTTTCTCTCATTTCAGGAAAGGCTAACATCTACAGAGAGAAATAGTTATATTAAGTAAAACTCTGCTTATTCAGTTAAAGTGAATATCGGCAAACAATTGACGCAGCTGTGTTGCAATTGCATCCCGTTTAGGACAAGGCAATAACTTTGCTTCGCCTCGCTTTGCAAAAAAAATGGTCGAGTTTCGACCACTGGGCGATACTAGTACAAATAAATAGCCCATACTGCGCTTATGCGCCAAGGTTAGGAATCCAGGTTGCGATAGTTTGGGCGAAATTTAATCAGCCCGCCATTTTTTCCCGTCCACTGCGCAAGCGCACTAAGCTCTTGTCTTATCTCTGGTTTACTAAGGCTGGGATTGCGGTGCCTCGTTCTTAAGTCTTATCTTAAATGTTACGAACTTTCGTAGATGGGCGTGGTTAAGAACGGTCTTAACTTGGTATTGCGGTGCCTCAAGCGTAAGTCCTCCGCGTGTCCTCGTAAGAGAAAGCCAGCCAGCCAATGGGAGACGCAGAGCGAGCTATGTTGTGATTGCGCGCGCATCCAGTTACGATTCGACTTAAGATAGCTCTGAGGTTGTCGTAAGATAGTGAGGCACTGCAATACGACTTGCGTTTTGTTTGCATCTTAAGACAGAGTTTGTGCGTAAGATAGTGTTGAGCGAGGCACCGCAATCCCAGCCCATAGGATTTCTATTCCGCTTTCCTACGCTCGAAGGCGATTAGCAGTGTGGTGACTCGGCCAAGGAGGGTTTTCTGTCTGGTGCGTATACGAATAAATCAGGAGGTTTTCCGACGCGTGAACTGGCCACATACAGATGTCTACGTGAGAAGCACAGACTCTCCAAATCTAGCCCACACAATTGCAGCGATTGTCCTTGTGCTTTGTTGATGGTTAATGCAAAAGCGAGTCGCACCAGAAACTGTAAACGTTTGAATTCAAATCGTACAGTCGGCTGCAAAATTATTCGAGCACTAGCCAATAATTCTTATATTTAAAAAGTACACTTAAGACTGTTTGGCTAAGTAAATCCTTGTCGAATCATGGTCTTAGACTGATTAAGAACATGACTCGACAAGGATTTATTTAACAAAACTGCATTAAGTGTACTTTTTTTTGGCAAGGATTATTGCTAGTGCTCGAATAATTTTGCAGCCGACTGTATATCTGTTGGGATCATTGGAATACGTGACAACAGTATAAACTGCATAAAAAAAGTAGGCGGACACTTACTTGTAATACTTTAAAGCCGTTTATTTCTTTAATTAGAGATATGAGGTTCATTTCTCTAATATAATTATATTCTTGAAACATCATGTATTATTATTTTTTGGATATAGATTCAATCCTTTTGAATTATGTAGTAGAAAATTTCAGGAAACAAAAATGGTGCATATTTGCACTGTAATTTTTCTTAAAAAAAGTAGACGGACACATCTTGTATCTCTAAAATAAAACGTTTTTAGTAAGGAGTTCGTCTCCCATTTGCTTTACTAAGTTCGTATACTCTGTTAGGCATCGAATCAATGAGATTCTGAATCTATTTTTGACAGAAAATTTCCCAAATGTTTGTAAGAACTTCTTTTAGCTGGTGAATTGATTCATACTGGCGTCCACCCTCATAAATTTTATGAACAACTATAGCCCAGATGTTTTATACAGGATTCATATCCGGACTCTTGGCTGGCCAGGGTAAAAATTTGAAGTTATTCACATGAAACCATTTTTTAACGTTGTTAGCGGTGTGTATTGGCGCTCCAACTTGTTGGAAAATCCAGTTTTCTCCTCCAAGATCACACCCAAATGGTAAAAGCTGACTGCTTAGTGTTTCAATATAATCTTTGTGAGTCTGCTTCTTACTTAGGAACACTAAATTTTTCTTTCCACTATAGCCAACAGCTAGCCACACCATCACGCCACCACCACCAACTTGCCGAGTACAGTACACTTCGTCTTCTTTCTCCAAACTGTGCCAGTAATATTGATATCCATCTGGGCCGACTAAATTAAATTTTTTCTCATCTGAAAAAAATAAAGATATCCATTCTGTAGTCCAAGATATATTATTTTGAGCCCACTGTATGCGTTCTGTCACGTGGTGATCCTTCGAACATGGATGATGTTTTCTCTTCTTATATTGAAAGAGCTCTGAGTGCGTAATGTAGTTATAAATTGTCTGAGAAGTTACGTTAGTAATTCCCGTGCTTATTCGAACTCTGGGAATAGATGCTCCAGTTTTTTTCAGCTCAGTAAAAATTTTTCTTTGGTCTCTAAGCGAAAGTTTCTTTGGCCGGCTACTCTTTTTCTTTACGCCATGGGCTTCAGGAGCACGTAGAAAATCGCTGACGCTACTTTTGCTTATTAGAAGTAGACTACTAATTTCTCTGACTCCTGTATTAACATTTTTCAGAGCTATAATCTGTCCTTTCTGGTAATCAGTTAGAGGAATTCCTCGTGGCATGGCGCATTCATCTCCAAGAAATTTAACTACGTAAAACCATCTTGTCAAGCACGTTAGCAATTGGCAAAATTCCAAATGTACATGTACATGCAAAACTGGTATTCCGCAAGAAACACCCACTTAGATAATTGCAGTTTTTGACCAGTGTCCGTCTACTTAAAAAAATATATATATTGTGCAAATGTATATATTTTCTCTTTTTTGCATTTCCCTACATTAAAATTATAAATAATTGAATATTTTTATTTGGTTGTCAAAAATATGATTGATAAGTATAAACATGTTGAAGAATTTTAATTGACATTTCCTGTTAAACAAAGACAGGGTTTTAAAAAATTGTAAAGAAGTGTCCGTCTACTTTTTTTTATGCAGTGTATCTTCCCCTTTGAACTTCCCATTCAAAATTGTAGTTTCGATGACATTGTTCATAATCTTTTTCACCGAAAGTCTTGTACCGTTGCAAAGTCGTGATGCATTGATGTTGTTAATTAATCTTTCAATGTTCCGTAATAATCCATTTCCATAAATGATGAAAGTAATTGTTCTTTTGCATTTTATTTGTTCACTTCACAAAACATATAGAACACGGATCCACAATAAAAACATAAATAAACATTTAATTAACGCTATATTTTTAAACGGTCAAGCATGACCGAATCCTTTCAGATCACATTCTCAACTAGTCAGTAATCATACATCGACGCTTCGAAAATGACGACTAGTAGCGCCGCCTGATAGGATGCAAAGACGATTCAATTTGCAACATCCTCCCGCCCCGAAAGGTAAGTTAAGTTCAATACAAATTTTGACAAATCCAAATCAAATACAATTCAAAAAAATTACAACCAATAAAAAAAAAAATCACAATACATAATAATAAATTTCACAACCACATAATACTGAAAATAGAAATTATATCAAATACAAAAATCAATGTTACCTGGATACAATTGAAAAATGAAAACAATATTAATATTACCTTACAGGTGAACAGTTGGTTTAATTAAGGTAAGTCCCCTTGGACTTCCAAGTTACAAAGAAGTTGAATGGGTCTCTTTAACATTCCTGATGAAGTTTTTAAGGTTACAGATCTTACCTTATTGTCACGTCCTACATGTGTCTCGATTATTTTTCCTAACCTCCAAATTTGTCTTGGGGCCTTGTCATCACCTATTAGGACTATATCACCTATATTAAAATTAGAAATTGGATTAACAGGTTTTACAACATTAGCATTTCTCAACTGCAAAATATATTCAAATTTCCAGCGCTTCCAGAATTCGTTAAGAAGTCTCTCACGATACAAGTATCGTTTAATTAACAATTTTTGAGAGTTAGATTGACTTGCTATCACTAAACGGCCACTTTGTGGTGGCAATGCAGTTGACCTTTTTCCTATTAAGAAGTGGGCTGGGGTGAGAGGGAATGGCTCTACAGGATCATTGTATACATAAGTTAAAGGTCGAGAGTTAATAATAGATTCAATTTCTGCAAGTATAGTTTGCAGTTCTTCAAATGTAACTAATGCCCTACCAAGAATTTTCCTCAAAATGACCTTTGTCATACGAACCATTCGCTCTCAATAACCCCCCCACCGTGAGGCTCTTTCTACTATATAATTCCATTTGATACCCTTATTACCAAAATAGTTCTGTATTTCAAAGTTCTTAATGTTCGTATAAAGTTTCTTTAGTTCCTTTTCACTACTTTTAAAGGTCAAAGCGTTATCGGAATTCACAACCTTGCACATACCTCTTCTGGAGATGAAACGTCTGAATGCAAGTAAAAAATGTTCAGAACTGAGACTAGAGACTATTTCCAAGTGCACTGCTCGAGTGACTGCACAAGTGAATAATGCAATGTAAGATTTGTTGTTGTCTCTTGTGAATAAGGGTCCAGCAAAATCGATTCCGACGACTTCAAAAGGTTGAGCCTCACTAGTTCTTGCTATGGGTAGCGGAGCTGTTATTTGCTGTCCTTGTTTGGCCTTAAACCTTCTGCATAGAAAACATTTGTTCAAGCAGGATTTCACAGCTTGCCTGCCCTTAATGATCCAAAAACGTTCTCTTAATTGAGTGAGTGTGTCAGATATACCAGAATGACCTAAATTTTCGTGTTCCTTCATGATCAAAAGATTAGTAAATCGAGCCTTGTTCGGCAAAATAATTGGATGCTTAGATTCATCAGAAAAATTAGAGCCTTGAATTCTTCCCTTTAATACTATTAGACCTTCTGTTGTCAAAATGGGATTCAAATTATATAACTTAGAATCAGGAGAAACTGAATTTTTTGCCTTTAATGTAGTATATTCTTTGTTAAATTCACTTTGCTGCACAAATAGAAGCCAATAATTTTCTGCTGCAGATATTTCATTTGCTGTCAGCGCTCCTGAACGTTTTTCAGACCTAGATTTGATATTATTTAGAAATCTAAAAACATAGGCGGTTGTTCTCAAAACTCTATTCAAACTACTGTAGTTCTCCAGATTTAATAATGGCATTGGAACTTCTGCGTTAACCTGAAGAGTTGTAACTCCATGTTTTTCTTCAACCACACTGTCCATGTCACAGGAAAATTCCACTAGAGAGTCATATGGTATACTTAATTCTGACAACCAAGCTGGTCCTTGACTCCATACTTTATCATTCATTAAGGAATTTGCTTTCACACCTCTCGTCAATTTATCCGCCGGATTGACCTTGCCTTTGCAAAAGTGCCATTTTTCAGGATCAGTTTTTTCCTTGATTTCAATCACTCGGTTTTTCACAAATTGCTTATAATCGTTAACTGAACCTTTTATCCAATGAAGGCAAATCTGAGAGTCAGTCCAATAAAAAATATTTCTGGGGTCGAGCATAGGAAAAACAGATTTGAGATATGATCCCAATCTTGCTGAGACAAAAGTGCCAAGTAATTCAAGTCTCGGTAATGTAATCTTCTTCAAAGGGGCTAGTCGAGACTTAGAAATTATAAAACTTGTTTTGCATTCTTCAGAATTCGTAAATCGAAAATAAGCTACTGAACCATAGCATTTTGGGCTAGCATCGGAAAATATGTGTACCTCTACTGAGTTCCAGCAGAATTCATTAAAATACAGCCTAGGAATTCCAGTGAACTTCAAATTTTTAGCTTCATTTAGCCATTCTAAAAACAACATTTCGATTTCATGTGGAACAGGTTCATCCCACTGTTTGCCATTTTCCCATACTGATTGTAATATAATTTTTATGCGAATCAAAAATGGATTCATGATCCCCATTGGATCAAATAACATTCCGCAAACAGCCAAAATATATCGCTTTGTTATAATTCTGTCCTCCGGTAATTTGTTAAATTGTGAAGTGTCAATCCGTAATACGTCGGTCGTATTGTCCCAAATAATCCCTAATATTTTTAGTTCAACATTGGATTCCTCCGGATCTTCTTGACATTCGAAATAGTCTGTCTTCCACAACTGATTAAGTTTAGAAGAGTTGGAAATCCAAGCCCTGAGATTCATGCTAGCTTCACCTAAAATGTACATCATTTCTTTAGACAATTGTAATGCCTTGTTCACATCATCAGTGCCAGAGATGAGATCATCCACGTAGAGAGATCGTAACATTTCTGTTGCTTCCGGGTAGTCATTCTCAAATTTTTTCAAATGAAGCCTGATTGTTGCCGATAATAGAAAAGGGGAACATTTCACCCCAAAGGGAACTCTGCAGAATTGTAATGTCCTAATTTGTTTAGCAGCATCGGAATGGAGATCGGGCCCCTCCCCATCATTCCATAAAAATTTCAAAAAATTCCTATCCTCATCCGCGATTCCTACTTCTAGAAAAGCTCGTTGAATGTCTGCGCAAAACGCTACAGGGTGTAACCTAAACCTCAAAATTATCCTGAGTAAATCTGGATTTAAATTAGGACCGCTCTCTAAACAATCGTTAAGAGATAATTCATCCCTGCCCTTACATGAACCGTCAAAAACTATCCTAACCTTAGAACTTTTCTTTTGCTCGCGTACTACTGCATGATGCGGCATGTAATAGCCTGTACCCGTATTTTCATTTAAATCCGACGCTACTTCCTCTATGATGCCCTCCTTTAAATGTTCCTCAATAATTTCCTTATATTTAAAATATAAGTCCGGATTCCTACCAAAAACAGTGTTCAAATGAGATAGACGTCGTCTTGCTATCCCATAATTACTGTCCAATTCCTTAACATTATTTTCCCACAACAATCGCGTTTCATATCTTTTATTCCTATAAGTAGTGGTTTGCCTAAATAACTCTAAAATTTCATCATCTGATTTAGAATGTTCTTTGTCCGGATTAATTCCAATTGCCTCTAATTCCCATAAATTTTTAACCCTTTGATGGTCCAATTCCTCCTTAACAACATGTAAATGGTTAACGCGCACTTTCTGACAATTCTTAAGTGCTTTAGGGTCCCCTTCCTTTCCTTGTATCACAAATCCAAATAAGGTATCTGTTGCCATTAATCGTTTAGAAATTCTCACGTTCCTTTCTCCGAGAATTTCCCCAATGTAATCCGATCCAATAAGTACATGAATTTTACTTAAATTACCCTTATCTGCCAATTCAATGCCCTTTTCTAGTGCGATATTACGCACCCATTGTGAAGGAATTTTAATTTCCCCAAATGTAATTGAATCAACAACTACAGCCCTTAATTTAATTTTCTTATTAGTTTCTCTTACATTATGTAATACTATTTCTACAATATCATAAGTTTTCCTTTCAGTATTTTCATTGCCAAAAGTATAAATTAAAAGGGTTTCCTTCCCGATTGGTTTTAATCCCAATAAATTGCACACTTCGCGCAATACAAATGTCCTAGAACTTCCATTGTCAATAAGACACCTCAATAAATGGCATTTGGTCCGAATATTAAATAAACTTGCCGTTACAGTCTGCAACAACACCGAATCACTCGGCGTGTCCTCAAGCTCTTTATTCTTATTACAAACCAAATTTAAAGAACTTTCTGACTGTATTTGTTTTTTATCCTCAACTGAGCGGGATTCATTTCTTTCTGTATTACATATTAATGAGTTATGCCAGGGAGACGCGCAATACTTGCACTTATGATCTTTACGAGAACAAAATTTACTCAAATGATTTGAAAAACATATAAAACATAATCCCTTGGCCATTAGAGCCTTTTTCTTATCATAAACATTTAAAGAACAATCATGATTCATATGTGCCGAGGAACAAAACAAACAGCCCTGAACTCCAGTATTTTGAGAAAACGAACTCGTATTTCTTTTGTTATTAAATTTAGGCTTATTATTATCATAAGAATACTTATTATGATAACCAGATAAATTTCTTTCCGCCTGAGTCGCTAAAAGGAAGCTGATGATTTAGGGGGATGATATTCGCTCCTTTTAGAATTTAAGTAAGGTTTATTGTGGCCTGCCATTTTGTTCCGAAAATTATTTTCATTTGCGCTATTATTTCTGGGATTCGCTAAAATTATCGATGCTTCTCGTATTTCTAGTTCTTTACGTATAAAATCAACTAATTTAGAAATATCAAACAATTCATCTGAATTACGCTGTCTATTATAACTTAAATTTAATTCTTCCGGTAGTTTTTGTAATATTACAGGGCATAACAGATTACTGTAAGTGCCTGTTGCTACATTTAATGATTGTAACGAACGAATTTGTACCTCAATCGCGTCGTACATTCTCCTTAATTCAGTAACATTCGCGCATGATTTCACCGGCTCTATTAATAGTAACTTATGCATGTGGGACGATATAATTACGTCACTTCGTCCAAAACGTTCTTTAAGTAATTGTATTGATGCATCGTAATTAGATTCTGTCAATGAAAACCCAGATACAGCGCTCAAGGCGATACCTCCTAAGAAAGATTTCAAATACGTAAATTTTTCAATTTTGCTTAAAGAATTATTGTTATGTATCGCAACCTCGTAAGAGTTCCAGAAGTCCAACCATGAACTACAGTCACCAAGAAAATGTACAACTTGTAATTTCGGAAGTTTAACTGTACTTCTGGTTTCAGTTCTAACTGTTAGATTTTCTGAACCAATTCCTGTTTGATCACTTGATCTAGCGATCTGAATAACACCAGGCAACGGCCTGTCATTTAAATTATCCACTAGCCTTTCTAACTTTGTTTTTACATCGATCCCTTTTTCCCTGTATTCCTCGCAGCCTGCTACATCTTCAGCTATATCCTTAACTTTAATTTTTGTTTGTATTTCATAATCGATGTTTACGAGTTCTGCTTGTTTGTCCAGGAGTTGAGCCTTTAATCTAAGAAGCTCCTCAGTTTTCATTAATTTCGTGTACTCCTCCGTAATTTCGGAGTTCAGGATTGTTTCTATTTTCCCCAAATATTTCGTAAATGAGGTTCTTAAACCTCTTCTTTTTTCCTTCAATCTTTCTAGATCCATTTTAAACCCAATATCATAACAAGAGAACAAAAATAAAAATTATGAAACCTTCTAATTGCTTAATAATAACCCCTATCCATATTTTTATTAAATAAAAATAAACATGTATTATCTATATATCAAAAAATGTAAACATCATCTTTAAATATCATTTAAGAACAAAAAAATAAATATCGTTAAAACAGAAGTAAATCAATTTAAAATGGCATTTAATGAAACCAAAACTAAATAAATAATTTTGTATTAAACCAGAAGTAACTCAATTTTAATAGCATTGCAAGAAACAAAAATAATTAAATAATATTCCATTAAAAAAAAAACAATTTCCTTTTCAAAGAAACAAAAAGAAACACCATTTAAACAACATTTTATGAAACGAAAGTAATTTTCAATTATTTAAATGTTGAATGAAACCATTTATATTCAAAAACCCAAACTATTTTTTAATTATTCAAATTTTGAAACCATTTATTTCATATATCAGCAAAATTTATAAATTATAAATAATATCAAATATAAACCAAATGAATTCGATGTCCTCACAGACTGCAACCATTTCATAACAAAACTACGCTTTTCTTTTAAAACCGAAACCATAACTTTTAACCCCCAAATTCAAACCAAAATAATGAAATAATAAGGGAAAAGCCTACCTCCCATATCCGATGCATGCTTAAATGATTTTTTACATCATTAATCTAAAAAATGCAGTTCATCACGATCTAGGGTCACCAGAATGTTCATTAATCTTTCAATGTTCCGTAATAATCCATTTCCATAAATGATGAACGTAATTGTTCTTTTGCATTTTATTTGTTCACTTCACAAAACATATAGAACACGGATCCACAATAAAAACATAAATAAACATTTAATTAACGC